>NJDC01029449.1:10081-21400 GCA_002245475.1 Calephelis virginiensis | reverse complement strand
ATTCATGCATTATGCACTAGCTAAAAATTACTATATTATACTATTTTAACAAAAAAAGTTATTTATTTAATACAGAGTTTATGTAAAACTAGCTTCCACTGGCGGCTTTGCCCGAGAATCATTTTGTTTATTGTAGCCTATATGTTATTCTCATGTATACACTTTATTAAATCCAAGTAGCTTGTGTGTGAAAGAGAAAACATCTATCAATTCTTACAAACTTTAGCATTTATAATGATAGTAGGATGAAAGTAGTCTAATTTGTTCTTTATTTTATCAGTAACCTCAAGTGAAATTTCCGTCAACATCGATCAGTCCATTTCAGAGATCAGCAAGTCTAAGACGGCCGCTTTTAACAATTATTCATCCAAAACGAATTCATTTCCTCAATTCTAGCAATATTGTAGCAATTCATATAATTTTAGTAAAATGGCTGTGCCTTTTCGGCGAATTATCTACAATTCATGTCATAAGCACATTCTTATCTGATGTATGTTTCCACACTTAATAATTGTAAACAGATGCAACAAATAGATATACAGACAAAAGTGGAAAAAACGTTATTTTGGTGTGCATGTTACAAAAAGCGGTGATTTTAATATTACAAACATACACAGAAATTTAATTTATTTGTTTAGAGTACCTATGATTATGTATATAGTTATGAATTGGTGTATCTACTCTACTTATTAGAGCATTAATTGCAGTGTTTTATTTTGAATGTATGAGTGTTTCAATATTCTTCTTTTTATAACTAAAAATTTTTCTTTTTTCAAAAATGTACATAATATTATATCGGTATTTTTTATTCAATACAAATTCTCAAACTTGATAACTCATACATGTGTAAACAGCATAGGTTTGGGCCACCAAAATATTAGGTAGGTTAAATGGGTTTTCGACCAGTAAATGAAATAATATAATATAATATAATATAGTATTGAAAGCCAGTGCCTTTGTAAGTTCACTCTGTGTTGTGTCTAGTCTGTAACAACCAGCACCATATAAAAGCAGGTGTTTTTAAGCATAATCATAATAATATTTAGTAACCCCCATTACTCCTGTTATATCAAAAGGTAAGGTAATTTAATTTTGAAAACCATTAATTCTTATCAAAAATCATCAAAGGATAGCGTGAAGCTGTTGATATATTTCTGTACTTCAGAAGCAAAAAACTGTAAGTGACTCAGTCATAATTTACACAATGAACGATTTTGTGTTATAATTTGTGATGCGAGGACTTTAACGATCATTTAAATTAAAACAATGAAAAATACGAATCATCACTTTTATTTATCTTAAAAAACAGTTATTCTGCTTTAACATTTTAAATAATGACTTTTTAACTTTTATTTATTAAGAATAAAAATAACAACTTTAAAAAATCGGCATTTACTTACAGTGTTATACTAATATACGATTGTAGACTAATTACAGATACGACATTAAAGTATTATTTGTTATTGTTTAGTATTTAGATTTTTTACACAAAATCTTTATTAATTTATAAAATCACTGTTCATTTTCTAGAGGTACAATATCGGGAACATTTTCGTGCGGCAAGTCGGTGAAATATTGTTTTACTGAAGAATCTGTCATCCATGTTTTGAGTGTCATTAAATCCCTGTATTTAGCGTTACTAATAGGGCGTAACCTTGTGTTACACGGTGGGATTTCCCTAGGTAAATGTAACTGCTGCTGTCTGGTATTCTTTTTTAAATCTAATCGTGAAAACTCCTCATTATTGAATGATGTTTTGTAAAATAAAATGCCATTATCACTCTCCCTGGTCTGAAACCAAACACATTGGGAAATGAAGAAAGCTTCATTGTTTGTGTTCTTTTTTCTTTGAGTAAAGAAAGTTTTTAGTGACTTTATGTCTCTGATGCTAGTGAGATTCATGCTATGTACAGTAAGCGGATTTTTTTGTTTGCAGATCTTGACAAATTGCTTACAATCACGCGGTACCATAATTTCAAATTGGAACAATTCTTTTTTTTTCCTTTCGATTATAGAATGGACTGTATCAACTTCGGAGTGTGTATGCCCACGAAGTAAAAATTTATGATTAATAACATTAAGGTTGGTGCATGTTAGAAGCCAAAAATAGCAATAAATCAGTATCGTATTCCTATTTTGCCCAGTACAATTATCAGACCAAATTGTTATTTCTTTCACTGATGGGTCTAAATAGTTCAAAGCTCATTCAATTATACAAGATGATACCTCATTAGCACCCCGACCGCCTAACGTTTCATTCCACATCATGCAGTAAGACTTATTGTTTGTGTCATTGTGCAACGTTTCATTGAGTACCCACAATTTTCTCAAATAATACGTCTCAGTATTGGTCAACATAGGAGTCGCCAAACATTTTTGCATATCCAGCATCATAGTCAAAGTCTTTCCGTTAGAATTTTTACTATCTTCTTTATCTTTTTTCTTTAGATTATATCTGTTACTAGCATCGTTTAAGTGTTCTTGTTTCATATCTTCCAGATTCTTCATTTCATTTAGATTAGTCTCTTGCTTCAGTAGCTGTTTGTATTTGTCACATATATCACATCTATCATTACTAGGGGAATAAAATGCAAGATTAAAATCTTCATTAAATATTTTGCGATACAACCATTCTTTACCGACTAACTCACTAGAAACCTGATCTTCAGTACATTTTTAAACATAAGCATTGTACATTTTAGTGATGTTCCATTCCGGTCCTAGATACTCTCGACTGGTTCTTTCTCTTGAATAATGAGAGGTGTAACGTGGAAATGACGAGATGTGATCTTTGATTTGGCTGATTATTGCTTCCGGAGTCTTGTTTGCAGGCACATGCTTCCCTCGCTGATCAGGCTCAACAATGCTAGTCACAGGGGATGTTTTTGTAAGTGTTGTACTAATGAATTGTTCTGTGACACTAAATGTATTAAGAAACATCTTCTGGCAAACGTGAATCCTATGTCCATCAACACATAAATTATAAATTCTTGTTTTTTTTCAGCGACTAACTTTGTTGTTTTGACGATGACGAGGACGTTGTACAGGTACCTGGTCAATCATTGATGCTATAAATTGTCTTTTTTGATCCCAGCTTATCATAACTTTCCAAAAATTGTGAAACGATGCTAACCTAACCTCTTCCGATACTTTTGTAATACACTTAAGTTTACAATTTTCAGAACAAGCCGGTTTAATCTCCCTTTTCTTAACAACTTTATTCGTTTTAGTTACCGCACTCACATATTTCTTGCCTTCAAGTCGCCTTTTCTTTGCTGTTTCTCTTTTCCATTTTTTCTTATTTCTTAGTCGCTTTTTTGACTTTTTCTTTTCACAACCTATATCTTCTGAAGATGGAGAAGAATCTCCTGATAGAGGTACATTCCTTGGATCTACAGAGTTTCTTTCATTGTAGACAGATTCTAATATACTACGAGAATGGCCATCGTCGTCCATTACAAAAGAAACGGAAGGACTTTCGTTCGGTGAATTAGTAATTCGAGGAGGTATCCAATCAGAGTCTGATCCAGAGTCAGCTACAAACGGTTCATAGACACTGGATTCAGGAACACTTGGTTCAGGAACGCTGAGTACAGGTACACTGAGCTCAGGTACACTGAGTTCAGGTACACTGAGTCCAGGTAAACTAAGTTCAGGTACACTGAGTTCAGGTAAACTAAGTTCAGGTACACTGAGTTCAGGTAAACTGAGTTCAGGTACACTGAGTTCAGGTACACTGAGTTCAGGTGCACTGAGTTCAGGTGCACTGAGTTCAGGTACACTGAGTTCAGGTACACTGAGTTCAGGTGCACTGAGTTCAGTACACTGACTTCAGGTACACTGAGTTCAGGTAAACTGAGTTCCAGTACACTGGGTTCAGGGTCTTTGGAATCAGCACTTAGTTCTTGAGCAATTCGTATTGTGGGAGATAAAGAAAAAGATCTTGTACGAGAGCATAGTAATTTACTGGAGACCGGCACAAAGGAAGAAGATCGCGTCACGCGTCTACGTGGTTTGGATGGAGAACGTGACTCATGAACTGTGTTGAATTTCTGCGAATATGTTGTATTTTTTTCGTTTTGAAGATAAGAAGTTTTTGCATTTCTTATTTGCTTGCTGATACTATGGCTATTAGCTGATGATAGTTGATTAAATTTGTCGTCTTCGTTCTCTCGTGGTTTTATTGTGTTAAGATGGAAAGAATCAGGTGACCTGACAGTTAAGATGCTCCGCTCATGTGTTTCAGTTAATGATACTGTAGGCAAGGGTGAACATTGCTCCAAATCATTATAGCATTGCAGGAAAACATTATTATTTTCATATTCTTCTAAAAATTTTTTTGTTCTACCGTAAATGGTGAAGAACAATTTTCTATTTCAGTACCTTAAAAATAAAATTAAAAATGATTAGCAACCTATGTACACAAAATATCAGAATGTTCTGTTTTCATAAGATTTTAATGTCTTACACACTTGATAAAGTACTAACGTGCTAAGTGGTAATTGCTATTTCAAAAATTATGTTCTGAGATAGACTAAAAATAGACGTATTTTATTCTTTTATTTAAATAACTACACCGTCTTTTATAATTTTTGTTTATACTTGTTCGAGTGGCCATCGTACTCGCTTAACTACACCAACCAACCGCAAGGCTCGGTTTCGATTCCCGACGGGGACAGGCATTTGTGTAAATGAACATTTAGATGTCGGCATTTCCGGGTCTGGGTGTTTATTACATTTATTCTGGTATCTATTTAAGTGTATCTTCGTATTAGTATTGTTGACTAACAACCCATAACACAAGCAATCAATTTGCTTATTTTGGGGTTAGGTTCAATCCGTGTAACTTGTCCAGGAAAATGTATCTATTTATTTATTATTTTAAACAAAAAACATAGGACGAAATTAATACTTGAGTAGTAAATAGAATGTAAAAAATGTAACACCACATAAAATACAAGTAGTTTATAATAATTTTATAAATGAATTAGGTTTATATATTTCGTAATAAGTGGATAAGTACACAAACTAAAATGTCAGATTTATAATTGAAGAAGTTTTCTAGACTGATTGCCTGCCAACTAACTAAAATAGGTCAACTTCTTCAATTACCTACGTACCTATACCTACTATAAAACTTACCATTATGTTTGTTTTAACTTTCAGTTCAGGGTCATGCCGATTGCATTAGGATTGTACTCGTTAGTAGGTACGATATATGCGCCAGTGACATTGTTGACAAATCTCATTAAAAAGGGGTTTTCCACAGGGTATCTACATAATAACTTTTACGAAATATAACTAAAAGTAAAAGATGTTTCGAAGATCCACATAAAATGTATAACGTAGCTGTGATTATTGTTTTTATAAGATATATGAGTATTTTTGTTTTTATTTATACCTACATAAGCTAGTTACCTAACTAACTAAGAACTTATAAAATAGTACTGTAGTGTAGATAAATTACCTTCATCGTTCTTTTCCACTAGCGCTACTAATTTTCTACCCGTGGCGATTAGCAAAACAATGTAACTTTCAACATACTTTAAAATACAACTCCTAGTAAACAAAGCAGTGTAATGTAACTCCCTACATACATTAAATTACAACTTTAAAATATTAATTGCAGGATAATGTAACTCCACACTTACCTTAAAATGCCAATGTTAATTTTCATTTCTTTTTCCAATAATAATCATGTATCGTTACACATACAGTAAATTGCATTCGTACCTCATAGGACATTTTGCTGTATTTCACTTACAATTAAATGCTTAGAAATAGTATATATGCTTACAGTGTTATACAATTTAAAAAAAACAAGTTTATGATGACTTTTCGGACATACAGTTTTCATCGTTAGAAAGACCTTTTGAAGTTGTGTACAAAACACTGAGAAGTAGAAAACGGTGAAAAAGCGGACTTACATTGTTATGCTTCTGAGGTACTGATTTAGTACAGTGCTACTCTTTAAATTATGCGCTTCGGCTTTACACTTCTTAGGCTTTATACTTTTATTTTTAAATTGGCTCGATTAATCTAAATTTAAGCGAAATAATTAATTATGTGTAATAACAACTCTATATAGATATCTTTAAAATACATTCGGAATTCCAAAGCTTGACGAATATAGCCGAAATGCATAATTTAAATAGTACTACTGTACACACATTTTTACATCTAAAACAATAGTAGGAATGGTTAAGATATGGATCTAAAACTTTGTGAAAATGTATGTCTGCTCATACGATATGTTCATAACAAAGGTTATCCATTTTAGGTTTCAGGCACTTTAAAGTAAGAAGGTGGTTCACGATTTTGTTTTATACGGATGTAAATACTCTGATAAATAATAAATAAATAATCTAACTCGATACTCTCTGCCTACCCCGTAAGGGACTTGGCGTGAAGATATGTATGTATGTATGTATGTACGGATGTAAATAGTGGTTGCTAACTCTGGTTTGCATCCGTCTGCACCGTAGCTATAATCCGAATTTAATAATTATCGGGAAAAGGAAACAAAATTTGTTCAAGATTAAGTACCTTTGTTTGAAGGCGTATTTACAACCGTCTAGAACCTCTTTAAAAGGTTTTCTAGACGGCTTTACAACTGCCACAATTTTACAACGAACATTGATTGATTTTCATCCATCTAGACCATAGATTCAATGATACTTATTCCTTCAATCAAAAAAACCTTCAAGGATATCTTAGTCACAAGACGTGTTTACAATCGTCTAGAACATTCTTATGAGACTAGTATTTGTGTATTTGTCCATAATTAAAATAATCATTATGTCAGATTTTAACGCTAATGCGCCATTTTGGTTTCACTCTTTTCTTTCTTTCTTTCTTTAGGTTTTGGCCTTCACGTTAGTATTTAGCCATTAGTCAAGTAGAAATTTGCATCAAATTTTATATTAGTTTCAATTAATTTTAATTAGTCATCAGTTATAAGTCGTCAGGAAGTGATGTCAGGCTCTTGGGTAAAGCGGTGGCCTGTTTACTCAAGCTCATGTAGTGAGATTTGGCGGCAATGAGGAAATACACGATACGCTAATTTCTTCATGATTATTTCATTTGTGCACTTTCACTGAACAAAATTGTACAAAATGCCACCAAAATTGACTAATTTCACTCAATATCAACACGAAATTCAATAATTATGAAAAAACTTCGTCCATCTTTTCTCTCGATGGCGCCAAAACTCTGGTTTCACTCTTTCTTCTATTCCTGCCCCCATACCACCGGCCATCACGTCACTATATGTCCAAAGCACAATTTAGGTCACTCAAAGCGAAAATAGCCGATAAATTCATTGAGACATGAAAATGAACATTTCTCTAGTTCCTCTAGTTGACAGTACTATAATATCTTTGATGTATATAAGGTATCTTTTAAAACACCGGCCAAATTTTAATGTAAGGGGATATTCGCTTAAATGGCATTGCATATGCATTTTAATATTTTAATATTTTAATGCATTTTAAATATTATTGCCAAATTGTAATATGTATTTCCTTTTATAAGCAATCATTTAAAACAGTCCGCAAAAATGCTTTAATTATTGTCAAACTATGTCGTACCTAGTATGAGTCAAGATGTCACCAGCCTTCGAACGCGACTGTGGTTGGTGGGAACCAGTTTTATGCTTTGTTTACGTTTTACATGCATCATGTATTTTGCGTCGAAGGAAAATATATTTTTTTAATTTAAAGTTTTTTCATAGATCAAATCCAAACGGTTTATCAAAATTTGGATGGTGCTTTAGAATTTAGATGTAACCATGTATAGGTGTCGTGTAGCATCTTCAGGAGACCCATATGCATACTTTTTTTCAGCTGTTAAACATGAAAGCCCTTGTCCTACTATGTGTGTGTGCTGTAGCCTCAGCTGCCATGTACGAGTCCCTAGACGAAAATCGAACCTCATCCCTTACAGAACAGGAGGATCTGAAGGAGCGGTTGGACTGTTATCTGGACAAAGGTCCCTGCGATCCGGTTTCGCTAAGCTATAAAAGTATGTACTTTGTTCTCAGTGTTTACTCCAGCGTTACTTAACTGTGCAGTCCGTGAAGTCTGAAAAACGTTGGCATATAAATATATCTTCACGCACATATCTCCGAAGCGGTAGGCAGAGGCACAACCAGGGCAGCCACGAGTAGCTGAAGACATTTAGTCTTACAATGTCATAGGTGGTAAGCCTATCGCCAACCGGGCATATATCCGATCCCAAATAACAATTTTTTAAGAAAATTCCCTTTTTTTGTTTTTGTTCATATTCGAATTCGTATTATATATTGGCATATTTGAGTGTAAATTATTATTTTGTTTATGATACATATTGAGCAGCTTTATGGTATTATTGAATTAAGCAGCTTTTAAATTCCATCTTCTAGCTTTTGTCTGCCTACGGTCTAACGGTCCTACTGCCTACCTAAGGTATGTACCTTTATGTAAGGTACCTAAGAACTATGGTATTCCATTAATTAATTTAATTATAAATGGGTGGGAGTCTTGTGGAGCAGCTCGCCTGGATCATTACCAGCAATGTACCTACTCTTGATGCCGTATTCCGTGCTAGTAGGTAAAATAACTGATAGGCTTGCACACGTGGCCTAGGATCCCGGCCATTAGACAATACCATAATTGATGTCCTTGGTAGAGGACTATCTCTTATCTTTGGGAGCCAACCATTTGTTCGCTATCTTGATTCCATCTCCAATCCCTCCTGTGCTTTCTACAGAAATTTAGAAAAGAAAGCCGTGGGCGTGTCAAAAAAAATGATTGAGATGAGATTGTAGTGATTCTATTTAATAGACGTATTTTGTCTTCCAGAGCACATGATGGAAGGCATGAGAGAGAAATGCGCGAAATGCACAGAGGGCCAAAAGCGGGCCACGTATACTTTCAACCTGGCTGCGGCGAAGTTCTTCCCCCAGGAGTTCAAAGAGTTCCTCAACATTTATGATCCTGATGGCTCCAACTACGAGGCTCTGATGGAAGCCGTTAAACCAAAAGCATAAGATTTTAAACATTAGATTTTTTGTAATAGATATGTTTTTTTTTGCCTAAAAGATAAAAAAAAAATAGTAAGAAATTCCAGTACAAAGTTAGCAAATGATCATACACAGTAACTTGTTGATGCTCTTTCAGCACAAATTCTTCCAAAACTAAGAACTCTTAAACCGGCCAACCTATCAGAGCATATGATAAGGAAACGAGAGTTAGGTATTTCAGAAAAGCATGAGCCTCTGTTGTCTGACGATGACTGACCGAATTCGTAACAGCGAGATCTAGGAAAGAGTGGGATTAAAATGAATAAGAGCGTATAGTTTAAATGTACGACGTTGTATAATAATTATTATAATCATAAAAAACTTTGAATTTAAAAAAAAACAAGATTTTGATATATAAGTAATTATATAAAACAAAACATTGAGTTCAAAGAGCGAAGCGGATATTAATTAAACATGAACCAAAGTTTTCCCAAGGAATATAAATACTCTTTAGCAAGAGGTTTTTCCTATATTTAAATTTAGGCGGGACTTCCATAGATACATAGCAAACCCGAATTTTGTATACTTTACTTAAAGTGACACATGTCACTTGACATAACATGGTGAAAAGGTATAACCCGTATAATTTGAAAGTAGGTCTAAAAGCTTTCAGATATAAGGCAACTAGTGTCATATGATTTAGGCAAATAAAAAACATAGCAAACTTACTTTTTTATTTTTTTTATATGAAAGTTGCGTCAAAATGGTTTAATGTCTTCTACCGTTTGACAGTACATATTACTAGTAGTTAATTTGCCCCTTTCTGAGACCGGCTACGGCGACTTTTAGGCCAATCTGGCATGTCTTCGGTATTAATTAATTCTTAATTTCAGTCATTAGTCACTATTTACAAAGTCACGTCTGGGTCTTGAGTAAAACGGTGGCTTCGTTACTTAAGCTCGTCTATAGAGATTTGGAGGCAGCGAGGAAATACACGATAGACTAATTTCTTCATGATTACTTCATTTGTGCATTTTTGCTTAGCAAAATTAATCTAATTCCCACCTTAATTACCTAATTTTACTCAATATAAACACGAAATTCAATAATTATGAAAAAAATACGACCATCTTCATTCACGATGGCGCCAAAACTCACATATTACTTTATTTGTTATTATTTTTTTAAGTTAATTTGCCCCTTTCTGGGGCCGGCTAAGATCTTTAGGCCATGCTGCCACGTTTTACGCAAGTTATTATTATTTAAATTTCATTATTTTAAGTTAATTCTTCCCTTTCTGGGACAGGCTAAGGCTACTTATAGTCCATGGTGCCACGTCTTCCGTAGTAAGTAATTAATTCTTGATAACAGTCATTAGTCTCTATGTACAAAGTCATGTCAGGGTCTTGAGTAAAGCAGCGGTCACTTTACTCAAGCTCATTTTGTGAGATTTGGCGGCAACAAGGACATATTCATTAATGAGTACTCACTAATTCACTACTTTAAATGAGACACTAATTTCTTCATAATTATTTCAGCTGTGCACTTGAACTGAACAAAACTGAACTAATTACCACATAAATTAACCAATTTTCTAGTTAATTATTAAGTTGATTATGATGGTGCCAAAAACTCTCTTATTATTATTAGTTAATTTGCCCCTTTCTGGGGCCGACTAGGACCTTTAGGCTATACTGCCAGGTCTTCCGTATTAACTAATACTTATTAACAAAATCAAGTCAGGGTCTTGAGTAAAGCGGAGACCTCGTTACTCAAGCTTAATTAGTAAGATTTGGCGGCATCGAGGAAATACACAATACACTAACTTCCTTCTAAATATTTCACTTGTACACTTTATCTGAACAAAATTAAACTGATTCCCACATACATTGACTAATTTTAGTCATAGCTTACACAAAATTCAATAATTACGAAAAAATACGACCATTTTTTTCCACGATGGCGCCAAAACTCTCACATAATACTTTATAATTTGTGCGTTTGACTACAATAAAAACAAAGCACAGACTAGTAAAAGAACTAAATAATAACTAAAAAAACTAAAAAAAAGAAAAAAAAGCTACAACGACTTCGGAGCAAACAAAAATGAAATAAGTCTTTAAACTTTAATACTTAAAAAATAAATTATTACCATAATACTTAGCGGCAGTTGTCATTGATTGGGGTAAAATTAAAACAGAAATCGATGACTATAAAAGAATTGACATTTTGAAATCAGGTATTTTATTATTCATTGTAAGCAAAACAATTTGAATTATAATTTATTTCTACAATTCATTTCAAAGACTACAATACTC
>NJDC01029449.1:0-10020 GCA_002245475.1 Calephelis virginiensis | reverse complement strand
TTCTTTAGATTTGACCAATTCCAAGTTCTTAAATGGACTGGAATCAGGGTTTATGATAGTATTAGCTGTTCCGGCGAAATTGGTTTCAACTGTGCAGTTTTTACAGGAAAAATTAAAATGTTTTTCTAGTTTCCTCGAAGTCGAAGGCAAAAAAGTACCTATCCTATGTCCGCCTCCTGGTTCTTAACTACCTCCCAATCCATTTTCAGCCTAATCAGTTCAGTCATTTTTAAGTTATAAATAAATGATTTATATATAGATGACGAGCTCGACGGTACCCAATGTGGTTTTTTTCTTTTGATATTTTCAGAAACTGTTTTATCCTGGTATCGTTTTGTTAGTTACAAATCGAAATTACGAACCGAAAGTTACTGTCAGTAAATAACAATAAAATAGATAGAGAACTAGATAGTGTTAAAGTGCAGAAGGTTTATTTATGTTAAAGTAGCTGTTTGCCCGCAATTTCGTCCGCGTAGAATAATAATAACAATAACATAATAAATACATATAAAATTTCATCAAAATCGGTCCAGCGGTTTAGCCGCGAAAGAACAACAGACAGGCAGACATTTTGCATTTATTATATTAGTATGGAAGCCCTGATGATGATTATTGAATAAAGTGCAACATAAAGTGTATAATGCGAAGAAAATTTGCAAAAACCCGACTTTGACTTCAATAGGTAATCATCCAAACACACAAAAAATTGTAATTTTCTCGATTTCCCTGGGATCAGATCCAGACTTGGTAAAAATGGGAGGAAGAACGTCCATTCAAATAAAATAAATATTTTTGAAGTCATCTTAGAAATGACGGACTAATCGATTAACATAAATAACAAATATGGGAGTCGAAATTAGAACTTCCTCTTTTTTTAAAGTTGGTTTAAAATAAAGTGTGTTGTGAAAAAGTATAAGTGTTATATTTTAAAAAGATTGTATTTTTTTTTGAATGACTAATTTGTTGCTAATCTTACGATTTTTTACAACTTCACCGAACTTTAAGATTGTATTTAATGGAATGGTATTGAATGGACGAGTCAAACTTCTTTTGTCAGAAAACCGAAAAATCCGAATAAATTTACTACTACAATGATAAATGAGATAACTAATGAGTACTGAAATATTGTGATCTGGCATATATTTTTATTAATTGATTTGAAAAAGGAGGAGGATAATCGTCTGTATAATGTTGTTCTTTTTTGTATTGCTAATTGTTTTAGTTGTTAATAAACTCCGCGAATTAACAAAAGAATATTAATTACTCTTTATTGTAAGATAGGTCATGTATTTAAAGGGAATTCTATATGTTAGGTACTCCGTGTTTGTCCAGGGGGCTGATTATGTATCTTAGTTGCCAACTCAATATGGTAAAGTGTACATCAAATAGCTGTCAAATGACTTGTTTTAGATTTGCTATCTCCAGTGCCCAACAGAAATACAGTAGAGGTAGCTAACACAAATGACGTCATTTGATGTACACTTTTGCAGTTTGAGTTGGCAACTGAGATACATAATCAACCCCCTGGTCTGCTATTGTAAAATAGATCATCTGTGCCCTTACCATGAATTTACGGCTTGTCAAGTTTATTTGTATAAAAGCTTTGAACAGCGTCTTTGCCCTCTATTGGTAACTAAGCGAAAAAAATTTTTAAACCAAAATTTCAACACTTAACTTACCGAACGTAATCTATATCAACTCACGGTAAAGGCTCTGATGTTCTGCCAGGCAGCTCGTAAGAGGCGAGCAGAGCTTCAATGGATCTTTACCAACAAGACCAGTGGTGTTAAGTTGCCATGTTGCAACTCGTATGGGGATTTATCACCTTACTTATTCCTGTCCCCATAAAAATAGTGCCATGTTCCGTTCTGGAAAGAAGGTTAGCCGATAGACTTACACAATTAGCCTAACAACCAGCCACAAGATAGCGACTCACCCACTGTATCTATGGTGTCTTTATGCCACAGTTATCTTTTACCAACAGGAGAATTGTTCGTTATTTGATCACAGTATTTTTTAAATAAATAAATCAAAACTTTACACTAAGTAAATCTACTTAGTAATATTTTTCGTGTATAACTAAATCAAATGGTAATTGACATTATTCTTTCTCATAAATTCAATGACACAGGAACTCCGTTACGACACACTCACGAAAAAGTCACGACATCGTCACCAACATCAACGTGTGACGACCGTCACGTCACAGAAACAATATCGTCCTAACCCTGTCACGACGTTATCACTAAACCTTCTTATCAAAACCGTCACAGCACGATATCTTCATGGCACCGTTATGACAACGTCGCGATACGTTAATTAAATCCAACCCCATCACCGTTATGACATCGTCACCATCACTGTCAGGGCATCGTTATGATATACATACATACATACATATCTTCACGCCAAGTCCCGGGGTAGGCAGAGAGTATCGAGTGCCAGACCTCACGATCCTGACAAACTTGTCTTGCTTCCTTAACATTAATTACCCTTTTCATACAAACACGCCGGTTTCGGAGACTCTTGACACCACCCTCGGATAATATCCGATTGATCTGATCGTGAAATGTCAGCCTTGGTCTCCCTGGGTACCTACATCCATCCACATTCGCATTGTATTACATACATACACATATACATACATTCGCTTTGTCAATCTTTCATGTGTCATTCTTTCCACATGACCGAACCAGCGGAGCATGCCCTTTCGCATTTTAGCACCAACACTTTCTTTCAATCCCACTCTTTCTCGGATCTCACTGTTACGAATGCGGTCAGCGAGCGTTACACCACAGATATTCCGTAGTGCTCTCATTTCGACCGCATTTATCCTACTTTCATGCTCATTCTGACATACCCAACTCTCGCTTTTATGCAATAAAGTTGGGATAAGCACAGAATTATGCAAAGCGAGTCTAGCTTTTCGACTCAGAATCTCGCTTTGGAATAGCTTACTCAACGCTCCATTCACACTATTCCCCGCACTCACTCTCCTCTCTACCTTCGCGGTGTACCTTCCATCCCTTCTAAAAGCACAACCAAGATATACAATTTCATTCACTTGTTCCAGCACTACATCATCAACCAAAACTCTTACATCCATTCTGGCTACGTCTCTTTCAAACACCATTATTTTGGTTTTCATCGCATTCGAATGTAAACACCTTTCTTTACAATATCCTTCGCATTCCCACATTCAATGATCTTAACCTTTGAAGACATTTGTCCAAATGTAAGATAAACAAGCGTGCTGAAAACACACAACCCTGCTTAACGCCAATATTAACATCGAACCAAGGTGATATGTTGCCATCCACCCGCACGCATGCTTTACAGTCTAAATACATTGACTGCGCCGCACGCAGCCGGGACCCAACTATCCCATAATCTGGCAAAATGTCCCACAGTTCTTTACGTACAACCCGATCAAACGCTTTTTTCGAGATCCACAAAACCACAGAAAACCCTCTGACCCACAGCCAGATGCTTCTCTACAATGTTGCGGAGCGAAAACACTTGATCCGTACATCCTCTTCCAGATCTGATACCGCCTTGAGCCTCCCACAATGTTCCATCGGACATCCCTTTCATTCTTCTTTCAGCTATTTTTCCATACACTTTTGATGCTAAACTGATCAAAATAATGGCCCTGGAACTTGTACAGTCCATGCGCGAACCCTTGCCTTTATACAAGGGCACGATGACCGCACGTCGCCAGTCTTCGGGTACTCTGCCGGTCTTCCAACATTTGTTACAAAGAATCCAGAAAGAGTCCCGGACAGCAGGACCACCAAGTTTAGCTATAACCATAGCTACTCCCGCAGTCTTACCATATTTCATACTTCTTATCGCCCATTCAACTTCTTCCATCATAATGCCGTCAGATGACCCAACGGCAGCATCTTGGGCACATTCATACTTATCTTCATAAAATTCACTCCACCGTTTTAACACGTCATGCGTGCTTGCAAGACTTAATTCTATTCATTCTGGAGACAGACGAACAACTCCGAGACTTCTTCACCTCTTTCCAAAAGAGTTTGGTGTATAACTCGAAGTTGTTAGCCAACCTCTCTTCTAGTTTCATACTTTCCCTTTCGAGCTTCTGTTTCACTAATGAAATCGTTTCAGTTACGATATCGTCACGATATTATCACCAACACTGTCATCATCGTCTGCACCGTCACTATCAATGCTATTAATTATTATCGTCTGTTATTTGTTATTATTTTGTTTTTTCAAATAAATTCTTCAATAGATCACTTTTTTGCCTATTATTTAAAATCTCTGTACTTATAACAGAAAGTTAAAAAAAAAACTGTAACCTATTAAATTATTACTAAAATCTGTAATCATACGCTGTTGCAGTTGATATTTTCCATCGTCGTCGTCGCTTGATAAAACTTCCAAATATTCATATTTTTAAATAAAGAACACTTGTACTGTTTTACGTATCACTTATACATAATTAATAGTAGTAGTAGTAGTAGAAGTTTAAGTTTTAGCCCTGATGATGCTGTACGAGCGAATCCGGTAGGCTATTTACGAAATAATAAATTATAAGTGATACGTATACCAGAATAAGTGTTTCTTTATTTAAAAATATGAATATATGCTGAAGTTAATACTCAATAGTCAATTGTACTAACCTTGCTGCAAGTTTAATAATTGTGAACAATAAAGAGTTTATTCATTCATTATATCATTCTATCTTTTATTCATTCATCCATCCATCCATTCATTCATTCAAAATAACTGTCCAAGATTTATTTTTGACCCCCCACTTAGTTCACGCCAGCACCGTAAGCCCAAGCCGCTTTCGCCCAGGTTCAAACTTGAAAAACATATTGAACCCCTCTACGTACTTCCCAAAATTGATTAAGATTGGATCAAAACTACACAAGTTATCATCTTAAAAACATACAAACGCAACCCTATCTGACCGCAGAGACGTTCGCTCGCTCTGCTTTCTCGGTCAATAAAAAATAATGTTGCCCTGGATTGGATAAGTGCCCGGTTGGCGATAGGTTTACCATCGACCACATTTTGGGAGTAAGTGCCTTCAGCTGAAAGTGGTTGTCCTGGTTGTACTTCTGAAGTTATGGGACCTCTGATAAGGTCTAGAGTTCAGATAAGACCCCTTACCCATGAACATGAGAGTCAATACTCAGACATTTCTTTGTTTTAATGTTCAGACTCTCTCTTATAATACCCAAAAATTTCTTACAATTTTACTTCTCCCTCGCAGAGTAGTTCAGATTGGATGCACATGAAGTAAGTCATTCGATGGTTCTGGTCATTATCCTGTAAATTAATATAAAGATTAAACTTTAATTCCTAAATACGTGTTGGTTGGTTAATCATTAAATCAGTTCTGAAAAAAAACACAAATTCGAGAAAAACTGGTTTCTTACAAAGAGCAGAAATCCACAGATACTGTAATTAAAATAAGTAAAAAAAAGTGATAAGAAGTACGCCCATTTCCCCGAAGAGGTAGGCAGAGGCACAACTAAGGCACCCACGACTAGCCGAAGACACCGAGTCCCATAATGAGATAGGTAGCAAGCCTATAGCCATCCGGGCAAATATCCTATCCCGAACAACCTTTTTTTGTTAGAAAATTGGAAAAATCCAAATTTGAAACGGCGGTGATCACTTTGCTTCAGGTGACCCCGGTTTTTCCCCGTGTTGGTCCCGGCTCCTTTACAGAATAGACCATCTGCCTTCCTGCGAGGTAGCTCGTAAAAGGCGAGCATAGGCTCACCGTCACTAGCACCGTGACATCTGATTACATGGTAAAGTTTAGCAGCGACTCGCCCGGATTGGTACCACCGCTTTACCTATTTCTGCCGCCATAACGTCATGACGTGTTCCGGTTCGGAGGGTAAGGTAGCCTTAATTTTGCTCGAGGCCTAATATCTCGGCCTAAGGTTGGCAACGCACCATTACCATCTTTGGTGTCTCTAGGCGGCATGAGTTTCTTAACGTCAGAAAGTCTGTCTGCTTGTTTGCCTCCCAATATCATACAATATATATTTATATTAAAAGGTGCGCAGTCGAAAAGATAAGCCCTTCTTTTTTAGAGTCGGTTAAAAAAGGCTATGGTTATCTCTTACCATTAGGGGAGCCGCGTGATTGTTCGCTGTCTTTTGCCTTAAAAAATTAAGTTTACTCTGTGCCATGTTTAGTCTGTATCAGACGCTACTTTATAAGAAGGTTTTAATGAAAAATACTCGTATAAAAATATTTGGTAACCTCGATTATTCGTGTTGTATTAGAAGGTGAGCATTTGATTCCGTTTAATAATCCTCATTAGAAACCCGTTTGTGCTTAATTGTTACGTGTTCTTTTAATCTAAAATCGTAAGCCTGAAGATAGAATCTATACTTGCTATCGTCGGCACTTGGTGGAATTCCATTGTATACACACGTTTTTTGTAGTTAACACTTGTACTTATCCACAATATACTTTATTTAACACTTTCTGTTACTTTCTAGCCAACCGGTTTCACTTTTTACAGCATCATCAGGCCTTTGAAACTAAAGATAAAAAGACTGTTTTAATTTAACGTTAATACTTGTTTGGTTGGTCAAACCAAATAAGTATTGAACTTTAAATTAAAACACTCTTTGGTCCAGACTAGACCAAGACAGTTGGTCCAACCAAATAAGTAGATATTGAACGTTAAATTAAAACAGTCTTTTTTATCTTTATTTTCAAAGCTCTGATATGCTGTAAAAAGTGAAACCGTTTGGCTAGAAAGTAACAGAAAGTGTTAAATAAAGTATATTGTGGATAAGTACAAGTGTTAACTACAAATAAACGTGTGTAAGCCTAAAGATATTGATAGAATAAGCAAGTACTGTAAATAATATTTTAAAGCTGCGATCTGAAAATATTGGAGATGCTGACATTTTTATTTCTACCTGTTTGAGTTACCTGTGGCTTTTAGAAATAACCCAATCTAAGCTATTCATCAGTTTTGAAGCCATAAAGACCAGACAGATACATAGACATTAGATGCATTTGTTAAGCATCAGAAATTGTTATCTGAATGTTCATCCAATTGTATAATAATAATCATCAATCTTATGTATGTGAAAATGTGTTCATTATTTGTCTTTTATAAGAAAAGGCTTATCTAATACGAGTAGTTTACTCGTATAACGTAAAAGGCATGTAAGTTAGGTACACTATTTATAATTCAGTAGCGGCTTACGGCCAATTTTAATAATGTATCTTTAAAGATGGATTTCAAGCAATCTAGATAGCTGCGTATCCGCCTGCCTATCCTATACATAATTGCCATATTTATCCTGTCCACAGATATATTATTGGCAAGCGATAACATAAAAATCGATCAAAATATCAATCTTGGACAGCAAGTTTAGGATTAGGATTGATTATTAATATTGGCCGTTAATCGATTTGGCTGAAAATTGATGGGGGGTAGCTTAGAACCGGGAATTGGACAAAGGATATTTATTTCTTTCGTCTGCGAGGAAACTAGAAACAATTTTTCTAACTTTTCCTATACTGACTTTTCCCCGTGTTGGTCCGGGTTTCTTTGCGGAATAGACCATCTACCTCCCTGTCAGGACGCTCGTAAAAGGCGAGCTTACTGGCAACGTGACATCTGGCTACTTGGTAGAGTTTCGCAGCGACTCACCCGGATTGCTACCACGGCCTTACCTATTCCTGCCGCCATAGCGTCAAGACGTGTTCCGATTCGGAGGGTAAGGTAGCCGGTAAACTTACTTTTGCTCGAGGCCTAACATCCCGGCCTTAGGTTGGCAACGTACCATTACCACCTTTGGTATCTCTAGGCGGCGGGAATTTCTTACCATCAGGAAATCCGTCTGCTTCTTTCTCTTGCAATATCATAAAAAAAAAATAAACTGAACGGGTGGAACAAAGTTCGCCCGAATTGCTAATGTAATAAAACTCAAGCCTACAAACCTGAGATTCACCTCCTCCTCTCAGAACCTAACATCCTGGGCACTTTGTCTTTTAGTTTAAGGAAAGGATAGTCTGTGAATTTATTTACGCAAGACGCTTATTATTCCAGCCTTCGTTTTGCACTGCACCATTATCTCTGGTATACAGGGTTTTCCACCCAGTAACCAGAACGCAGCACCAAGTCGAGGTACGGTCTCCCGGGAGACAGCCCTTGATGCTGGCGTTGTAGGTAACAGTTCAATGCATTTAAATAATGATGTCTCGGGCTGAGCACTCTGCCTGCCTATAAAGCTTGGTGAAGTTGCAAAAAATCGCGAGTTTAGCAACGAATTAGTCATTCAAAAAAAAGGTATACAGGTTGTATTTGATACCGTAACGAAAACTTCTGTGGTGGTTTAGATACATTTTAAACTTCAAAATTCCGTTGACAGTTTTTGTCGGAAACAATTGGTTAAATATTTAGCAGTTTTTCAGCCCGCAATGTATAGCGAACAAAGTATACCTATGTGTTAAGCCGCGCGTTGAGAGCTGTAGGTACCGACCTAATCCCTGTTCTATGACATTGCTGTTTTTAGTAAAAATGTGTTATTTATTAAATTTTAATAAAAATCGAGTTGCGTTAGATAGTATTAATGAAACAATAGTGAAATCAATTAAACAAAATACATTTTTTTTTTAAAAATCATGAAGTTTCCGAAACGAAATTCCAACTACATATGCATGTCTTTCATGAACAGAATCCATAATTTATTTTTTCGGTACACTGTCATTCACACGGTGTATATTATATACGACGTGTATTATTATCGTCAGGAGATGCATCTGCATATTAGTCTGAATCTCACACTTTTTTTTAGAAGTTAAATCATGAAGGTCCTTGTCCTCCTGTGTGTATGTACTTTAGCTTCAGCTACCACATACGAAACCCTGGACGATAATCGGACTTCATCCCTTACTGAAGTGGAGGATCTGAAGCAGCGGCTTGACTGTTACCTGGACAAAGGCCCTTGCGATCCAGTTTCGCTCAGTTATAAACGTATGTATTTATGGAATCTTCAAGGAATGAGTGAAATAACTATCTTCTAGATTTTTTCAGTGTGGGATGTGACAACCTCATTGCAAGCTCTTTATTTAGGTTACTAGACTATTACACTAGTGAGTTATGAATAGATAGACAGCTGTGTTTGCCCTAGTTGGTACCTCCGACCTACCGTTATAATATTACTTAGTGTTATTCAGTGTGAGAGAGCAAGGTGTTCGGTATATTTACACACGTTGCGTAAGACTCCAGCATAAATTTGGCAGTGTAAATACCAGTAACATCTATGATGTCAGTTTTCGACAGAGGTATTTTACCATATTAGCAAAAGCTCCTGCTTTCTTTTGATAAGATAACAATCCTTTGTTATCTTATCAAAACAGAGACAAATGGAGCATCTTTCTGCCTTGTTATGTCAATACACTATATCTGAAAAACTACAAATTTTCAGAAATTAAGGTTTTCTATTTTTTTAGACGTTTTTAATATCTTATAAATAGATTTAAATTATAGTAAACTAGCGGCCCGCCCCGGCTTCACAAGGGTGTAAAATATTCATATAAACCTTCCCCTTTCATCACTTTATCTATTAAAAAAACATCAAAATCCGTTGCGTAATTTTAAAGATTTAACCATACAAAGGGACCTAGGGACAGAGGAAGCAACTTTATTATAATCTATTTTGTGTTAAGTCAAAAAGTTAATTCTGATTTTTTATGTGTAAATTTTCATTACTTTAATTTTATTAATAGTAAATCCGTTACATTATTTCTGCATGGATAGAGAAAAAAAAAATAGAATGATAACGTCGTTAATTTTTCAAAATCACAATTCGAAACAATTTTAATAATTTACATCGCCTCTGTGGTCTAGTGGTTCGGCGTCGGACTTGACTTCTTGAGGTAACGGGACCCGGAGGGTCGGGCAACAAAAAAAATAGAAATTACGTATTTCCAATTTTCTAATAAAAATAATGTTGCCCGGGATTGGATACGTGCCCGGTTTGCGAAAGGCTTGCC
>NJDC01029343.1:0-19352 GCA_002245475.1 Calephelis virginiensis | reverse complement strand
CTTTTATAATGGATTTCCGCAAAGTAACGCCTGATTCAATAAAAAAAAAAAAGTAGTTGGTCTTGATAAATGAAAATGGCTTTCTTATCAACAAGATATTATTATGGTCGAATTTCAACCAATGGGTGACCACTAGTATTTAGAAATAGGCTTAAAGGTGAATACATAAATATGATATCATTTTGTAGCTCTAATATTAGCTTCAGTGCTTATAATTACCGATTCGTCATTACCATGACAACAGCATAGCTTCTGTTCCCGAACACAATGCAGCTCGTACGCTGCAATGTGTACTTGGTTTCCTGTCATTACCGATTCATCATTACCGGGATAATAGACTGAGCTCCTAATTACCACTTGATGCGGTGAATTGTCCTTTTAAATTGTATCTCTTCACGATGAAGAGATGTGACAACCATATCCATCTCTAGTGCAATAGTCTTGTATTTAAAATAATGAATATTGGACCATTGAAAAATCGCAAAGGTATGGTGAGCCACAGTATAAGTATGGAAAAGTAAGCCTTGTTAGTAAAATACTTACCTTTCTATATAGCCTCTGTGGACTAGCGGTCCGGCGTTAGACTTGAGGTACCGGGTTCGACCCGGCTCCGGCGACAAAAAATTAGGAATTACGATTTTACAATTTTCGAAAAATCGCAAAGGTATGGTGAGCCACAGTATAAGTATGGAAAAGTAAGCCTTGTTAGTAAAATACTTACCTTTCTATATAGCCTCTGTGGACTAGCGGTCCGGCGTTAGACTTGAGGTACCGGGTTCGACCCGGCTCCGGTGACAAAAAATTAGGAATTGCGATTTTACAATTTTCTAATAAAAATAACGTTGCTCGGAATTGGGTATGAACCCGGTTGGCAAAAGGCATATTGTGAGACTTAGTATCTTCGGCTAGTCGTGGGTGCCATGGTTATGACTCTCCCTCCCTCTTTGGGGGTGTGGGTTTGAAGATACTATTCATAGCGAAAAGATGTTAAAACCATATCCATCTCTAGTGCAAATATTAGTCAACGTCGAAAGTCATGTCAGGGTCTTGAGTAAAGCAGTGGCTTCATTACTCAAGCACATTTAATGAGATTTGGCGCAACGAGGAAATACACGATACACTAATTTATTCATAAATATTTCCCTTCCACAGCTTAACTGAACAAATGAAAATAATTGCCACCTTAATTAACTAATTCTACTTATAATATACACGAAGTTCAATAATTACGAAAAAACTACTTAAACTTTCACGATAGCGCCAAAAATCGTCAAATACTTACTTACAATCTAATAAAGCTATGGGGTTGTCATGTTTTCTTATCAATCAACTATCAAGTTGCAACAACTACTAACTATTAAAAAAAGGAAATATTTTAACATCATATAAAATGAAAAAAAAAGTATCTTTAAGCCCATATCCCCGAAGAGGTAGGCAGAGGTACAACCAAGGCACCCACGACTAGCCGAAGACACTAAGTCCCACAATGTGATAGGTGGCAAGCCTATCGCCAACCGGGCACATTTCCAATCCCGACCAACATTTTTTTTAATTAGAAAATTGGAAAAATCCAATTTTCTTTATGTTGGCCGACCCGGGATTCGAACCCAGGACTTCATGCAGTCAAGTCCAACACCCGGACCGCTAGACCACAGAGGCGAAATGAAATTTACAAAAATTTTTTTTTGATAATTCTACTAAATTTCCGCCTCGTTGATCCAGTTGCTAGTGTGCACTCCTAACTAAACTAACCAACCGCGAGCAGGCATTTGTGTGATGAACATTTAGATGTCTCCATTTCCGGGTCTGGGTATTTAATAAATTTATTCTGGTATGTATTTAAGAATTTCTATGTATTAATTTCGTTGACTAACACCCATAACACAAGCATATAATTTGTTTATTTTGGGGTTAGCTTCAATATGTATAACTTGTGCAGATTTTTTTATTTATTTATTTCATAATCCGCTCGTACGTGTTAAAGAGCAGAAAATGACAAATATGATTCCAATTAGCATAAAATCGACATTAAAGAGTAACCTTATTGGTCTTTTAAAAGCTTACTTTGACAACTATCGATGACAGGTTCTGTGACTTTAACAAGGAAATCAGGGTTTGTTTCCGGAGGATCCTGTGAAACGGCTATTATATCAGGGAGGGCGTATAAATTGCCTAATTCCGTAATGTTAAGGCAGTAACGACAGATTATGCGAGATAAATATAATTATTTTTAGTTTTTTTTTGACAGATTAACAATTAAATAATCGTTTTTAAACTCTATTTTATCTTCTAATTTCAAATTATTTGAGACGCCAATTAATTCTGCCAGCAGGGCAGTTATATTGTCGTCAATAACAAAATCAAAGTGAATCATCAAACTTTTGGTAAATTTCATTTTTATGAGATGTGAAGTGTTACTTTATTTTTTTAATACGTTTTTTTGCTAATATGTTGCTAGCCGCGAGGTTTTCACAACTTTACCGGACTATAAATTTGAATATTTATTTAGAGCACGGGGCAAGTAAAATTTTAATATTTTAGGATAATCGAAAGTTATGGCCATTAAAATGTTAATTTCATTACACAATATTTTTATTACTTCTAAAATTATATGCAAGTTTTACTTTATTAAACCATCAATTATAGTAAGTAAAACAAGTATTGTATATATAAGTTATTTGAATTGACATGTCTTCCTGTAGACGAAACTCTGAAACATATTTTTTATGGATAGGTCTTCAAAAACGATATTTATTATATTTGATATTTTCCACCGTCGGCGCTTGGTAAAACTTCCAAATATTCATATTTTTAAAGAAAGAAACACTTGTACTGTTTGACTTATCACTTATAATTTGTTAATTTATAATTACTTATAATTTGTTAATTTATAATTACTTATAATTTGTTAATTTTAATTTTTTAATTTGTTACTTTGTAATTAGTAGCCTACCGGTTTCGCTTATACAGCATCATCAGGGCTAAACTCCTCCTAGTTTAAGTTTTAGCCCTGATGATGCTGTGTAAGCGAAACCGGTAGGCTACTAATTACAAAGTAATAAATTATAAGTGATAAGTAAAACAGTACAAGTGTTTCTTTCTTTGAAAATACGATATTTATTATTAAGATATCCAATGTACTTTTTTTATACTGAATAGTTTGCGCGAGAGACAGTCCCAAACCCCCTGTAACTTTAAAAATAAGAAAATGATAAAACTAAAAAAAATGTGTTATACATTACCATGCAAACTTCTACCGAAAATTGGTTTCAACAAGTTTTTTTAATACGTCGTATTTAATATGTCATCGTCGTCGTATTTTATCGTAATGCAAATTATAATAATCGAAAGATGGGAACCAAGTTTACTCCAAGGTTCCATACATACATATCTTCACGCTAAGTCCTTAACGCTTTAGGCAGAGAGTATCGTGTATCAAATCTTACGATCCTGGCAGATTAGTCTGATATTCTCTAAATTCATTACCCTTTTCACGCAAAGATATCGGTTTCAGAGACTTTTAATGCGATTCTCGGATAATACCGAGGATGGTATCGTGGTATTAAGCAGATATACAATGCGAAGGCGGATGAATTTAAGTAGCATTCGTCCACATTCGCATTGTATATCTCCTTTACTTTCTTAGGCTTCCTTTGTCGGAATTACATTTAATACGTGTAACGTCATCTTGCTGTCAGTTTCTAAAATATGAGCAGTGAGCACCGATAGTGAAATTTCCATAACTTCATTTTTTTATTATTAATAGTCACTAGTTAGGTATTATTGTTTTTTAGTAAAATGCTTCATCAGACACTTTACATTACACTAGCGATGCTGTTTACAGATCACATAAGCTAGTAGCAGTGTAACACATATACCCGAAAATACTAGAATCTATGTCATAGTTATCAAAACACTATCGTTTAAAAATCTAGTAGAATCTATGTCAAAGTTATCAAAACACTATCGTTTAAAAAACTAGTAGAATCTATGTCAAAGTTATCAAAACACTATCGTTTAAAAATCTAGTAGAATCCAAGTCAAAGTTATCAAAACACTATCGTTTAAAAATCTAGTAGAATCCATGTCAAAATTATCAAAACACTATCGTTTAAAAATCTAGTAGAATCTATGTCAAAGTTATCAAAACACTATCGTTTAAAAAACTAGTAGAATCCAAGTCAAAGTTATCAAAACACTATCGTTTAAAAATCTAGTAGAATCCATGTCAAAATTATCAAAACACTATCGTTTAAAAATCTAGTAGAATATATGTCAAAGTTATCAAAACGCTATCGTTTAAAAAATTTGTAGAATGTATGTCATAGTTATCGACACGCTATTGTTTAAGAAACTAGTAGAATTTATATCATAGTTATCGAAACGCTATTTAAAAAAAAAAACTAGTAGACTGTATGTAATAATTATCAGAAGGCTACTGTTTAGTAACTAGTAGATTGTATGTCAAAGTTATCAAAACGCCATCGTATATAAACGGATGTTTATGTCATCACTTTGCGCTCAGAGTACTTCAATCTGGTTAAACTGCTGATTCGGGTGCCTATCTCCCAAGATCACTTGAGAGACGGCTTACGGCTTTTACTATGAAGGAACTATATCGAACATCTACTTGTATGCGGTATCTATATCAAGGTAAAGTTAAGATGATACTTGTGTTTGGAAAATACTGTGTCAATATGTAAGTTTACCTACTTTAAAATCGAACTCTGCTTTATTTTGTAAATAGGAAA
Organism: Calephelis virginiensis; assembly: GCA_002245475.1. Classification (NCBI taxonomy): domain Eukaryota; kingdom Metazoa; phylum Arthropoda; class Insecta; order Lepidoptera; family Riodinidae; genus Calephelis; species Calephelis virginiensis. The sequence goes on along the minus strand of NJDC01029343.1, from coordinate 14,601 downwards.
ACTACAGTAGAAATCACTTCATAGTATAAAACAAAGTCGCGTTCTCTGTCCCTATGTCCCTTTGTTTGCTTAAATCTTTCAAATAACGCAACAGATTTTGATGCGGTTTTTTTAATAGATAAAGTGTTTAAAAAAAAGGTTCAAATGTATGTTTTATACCCGTGTGGAGCCGAGGAAGGCCGCTTGTATGTTGTAAACAAGTTTATAAACTTACCATGATTAAATAATAGTAACTAATAAAACATGACTTCAAAAGAAAACTAAAACTAAAACAATTACATTAAAATTTCACATACACACAAACACGCACGCAGGCACACACACACACACACACACACACACAAACACACACACACACACACACACACAAACACACACATACACACACACACACATAAATAGAGACAAACAGACACAGATACGCTTAATTACCCTGATCAAGATTTTTAGGATCAGGTTTAAAAGGTTGATTTGTTTTCGGGAGCTATGATTATGTTCAACACAGGTTATCACAGGGGTAAACAATATTATGTGTTTCCGTGGGTGTTAATTGTTAGTTTATTACTGAATTGACCTATCAATAGCCAGACCTCAATATAACCTCATCCTACCCACTACTGTAGAAAAAAATTGTATTAGATACCTCAATATCATTTTTGAAGACGTATCTACAGACACCACACACATTAAAATTTCGCATACACACAAAGACGCACGCAGGCACACACACACACACACACACACACACACAAACACACACACACACACTAAGATACACTTAATTACCCTGATCAAGATTTTTAGGATCAGGTTTAAAAGGTTGTGTGTTTCCGTGGGTGTTAATTGTAAGTTTATTACTGAATTTACCTAGCAATAGCCTGACCTCAATATAACCTCATCATACCCACTACTGTAGAAAAAAATTGTATTAGATACCTCAATATCATTTTTGAAGGCGTATTAACAGATACCACACACCACAACCACAACCCATATGGTTTCATGCAAAAAAATTAGTTTCAGTTTTAAGTATGACGAACCCAAAAATAAAAAAAATGGAAAAAAAGTAACTTTTTATTCTCTTTACTTATTTTCGGGACTTCCATCGATAGAAAACATGCCAGTTTTAAGTAACTTACTTATTCAATACTTATTTTACTTATTAAAACTAACAGTTTTGGTTTACTTAAGGGCTTAGTTTACTAAAACCTAATTAATTATTAAATTAAATTATATATGAAATAAAAAAATATTCACGTTTTTTGGAATTAACACTTTTACTTATCCACTGTATACTTTATTTAACCCTTTCTGTTACTTTCTAGCCAACCGGTTTCACTTTTTACAGCATCATCAGGTCAGCATCATCAACGTGTATATACAATGGAATTCCACCAAGTGCCGACGATAGCAAGTATAGATTTTAAAAAAATATTGAGTCTTCTATTAATATTTAACTAAATTTCTGTGAGTTATTCTTAAATAAATACATTATTGAAGACGAAATAACCATTTCTTAATGGCCATTACTTTCAATTATCTTAATCTATTTTTAGCACAATTAAGGAAGATTTAATTTTAAAGTAGGTAAATACACTTAAATATTTACTTAGTTTTTTCCAACATAAGTATCATTGTAACTTTAACTTATTATATTTTAATCATTTTTTATTTATGCTTTTCTAAAAGAAAATCCTACTGCCATATGTTTTATATACTAGCAAGTCAAGTATCTTCTTTTGAAATCTTTTAATGGATTGGATGAATCAGGAATTTGGTTGCACAAGTATATACGAATGTTGATCTTGAATGATTTAGCAGTTACTTTGTCATTAATACTACAAATTTATGGAACTCACTACCTGACCCCATTCCCCCGACAGATAAGATTACTTTGCAAAATTTGAGGTAAAAAAAGGTACTGGCCTAAAACCCCATTCGGGTACGGAACCCTAAAACATTTTACGGATATAAACTAAACTGAACATTATAATTAATATTAAATTCTTCGTGTTGGCCCGGGCTCTTTTGCAGAATAGACCTACCTCTACTTCTATATCTACCTCCCTGCCAGGCAGCTCGTAAAAGACAACTTTGAAAAGAAAACTTTTGAACCAAATGTAACAAAAACAATTTGGGTATAATGTTGGTCGAGGCTCCTTTCCAGAATAGACCGTCTGCCTTTTTTTTTCAGGCAGCTCGTAAAAGGCAAGAATAAGCTTACTGTCACTAGCACCGTGACATCCTACGTGGTGGTAGAGTTTCGCAGCGAATCGCCCGGATTGGTACCACCGTCTCACTTATTCCTGACGCCATAACGTCAATGCTTTCCGTTGACGTGTTCCAGTTCGGGGGGTAAGTTAGCCGGTAAACTTGCTTTTGCTCGAGGCCTAAAATTCAGGCCTTAGGTTGGCAAAGCACCATTACCGCCTTTGGTGTTTATGCGGCGTAAATTTCTTAGCATCAGGAAATCCGTCTGCTTATTTGTCTTCCAAGATCAGAAAAAAATACGCGGCAACTTAACATCTCTTCTCAATCCTAACAATGTTTTATCAAAGTTTGCTCATAAATAGTGGACTGGTATTTAACACGCTTTTGCGTCTGACATTTAATCGCAATGACGTTTGTGGTATAGCAGTACTGTGTTGGATTAGACTTTAGGAGGTCCCGTGCCGGGCAACCACCATAACATTTTCCTTTATGATTTTATTATAAAAACGGTACCCGGGTTTGGATATTTGTTCTGGTGGCGATAGGTTTGCCTATCACGTTGTGAGACTTAGTATTTTCGGCTAGTTGTAGACCCTTGTTGTAACTCTGCCTACCTCTTCGTGAATACGCATGAAGACTCATTACAAAATAACGGTTGGTAAAGCAATGTACTATTCGACAATACTCTCCCACCATGTTCTAAATTACTACACTAATTGATCGCTTGTTAATAGAATGGCCTAATCGTCTAACTTAATATACCAACCTCAATGCTCGGGTTCGATACCGGATGGGGGCAGGCAATTGTGTGATTAACATATGTCTGCATTTCCGGGTCTGGGTATTTATTAAATTTATTCTGGTACTTAACTGTTATGTTATATAACTGGGTTATGAATGTGAAGGAAGCAAGACAGGTTTGTCAGGATCGTGAGGTCTGGCACTCGATACTCTCTGCCTACCCCGTAAGGGACTTGGCGTGAAGATATGTATGTATGTATGTATGTATTCTGGTACCTTTTTAAGTATTTCGTTGTCTTAGAATCGTTGACTAAAACCCATAACACAAGCACATATTTTGTTTACTTTGGGTTCAATTTCAATTTTTGTAACTTGTCCAGGGATATTTATATTTATTTATTTAACTCTTTGAATTACTCAATAACCTAAATGTTAACAAGCGGATAATAATTTCTTTAAATCTCGAAGACGAAGAAATTAAAAAAGCGATCCATGAACCACTTAAATACCAGGGCTCTCACAGTTGTTATATTTAAATATATTATTCAAATAATAGTAAGACGGTGGTACCGATCCGAGCGAGTCGCTGCGAAACTCTACCACCTAGTAGGATGTCACGGTAAGCTTATTCTTGCCTTTTACGAGCTGCCTGGAAGAAGAAGAAACAGAACAAAGAGCAAGAAGGCAGACAGTCTATTCTGCAAAGGAGCCCGGACCAACATTATACCCAAATTGTTTTTGTGATATTTGGCTTAAAAGTTTTCTTGTCAAAATAATTAAAATGAAATGGTATACCGTCCCCTTCTGTTGTATGGGTTAGAACCACTTAATTTTGGAGTTTTGAAGTGAAAACTTCTTTAGCGGCGTTGCGCACTTTTTTTGGAATGGGTAAAAACTTCTAAACTCGCGTCACTACACGTGACCTGATCGAAAATTCGTAAGACGACGCAGGACGCTTTCGCAAATGTTCGTGCTGTCATGTTTGTGTGCGATAGGTCAATAAATTACTAAATATTGTATTCTACTACTTAAATGATAGTACTTTTATACTGATATAATTAAAGCAATTCGTACAAAATTATTCCCTAACTATTTTAAAATACAAAAATGCACAACGTTAATATTTAAGTTTTCACTTCTGCCGGCACTCCCGGAGTGCAACTGGTCTTTTTTTAATACATTATTCAAATAAGTTTCAAACTTTATTATAACCCAAATTTTGTTATATTTGGTTATAAAGTTTTCGTGTCCAAATGATTAAAATGAAATGGTTTACCGTCCCTTCTGTTGTATAGGTTAAAACCACTTAATTCTGGAGTTTTTCCCTTTGTCTCTGTGTAACCGTATTGGATCGATAAGCAATTTTGACAGTCCCGCGTAAAACTGATTATATCATTTGAAGCTACTAAAGCGGACAAAACACGCTCACAAAGGAGTTATTTGCTCAGGGTGGACTTTAATTGAATTGATTTATTTCACAGACATTCTATAGGTTTAATTGAGACAAATATTCTACCTAAAATCGGTTTGTGGAGTTTGGTTTACAAAATAACTAATCTTTACTTAAATCTAAATAAAATTATTTAATTTGCAATTTTCCGCCAAAAAAATGTATACGTATTATTGCGTAACAAAACAGACAAAATAGTGCGCTAAGAATGAATTGGACTTACCGGAAGCTAAAACTCCCAAATACATCCAGCTCCACACAATACCAAAAAATCAAATTTAAATTAAAATTAGAAAGTAACAACTCAATAAATTTCCTCGACTTGACAATTACAAGAATAAATAGTAAACACCATATGGAGATCTTCCGCAAGCCAACTTACACCGATACTACTATCCCCGCGTCGTCTTGTCACCCTTGGCAACACAAAATAGCCGCTTTCAATAGCTTTGTACATAGATTGACATCTTTGCCTTTGAATAAAGAGAGTTACAAAAAAGAACTTAACATCATTGTACAGATGGCAGTTGCTAACGGTTATAATAGAGATTTAGTTGAAAATCTAATTAAAAAGAAAATAAAGAAAAACATTTCACGACTAATCTATACAGTGCCATCTCAAAAAGATGTTAAGTTCAAATCTAGTTTGACCTACGTAGGACGAGCTTCTGAAAAAGTTCAGCGACATTTAAAACGTAATAATATCAATGTTGCATTTAGAACCCAAAATTCATTAAGAAACGAACGAAGAATTCAAAATGTAATGGTAAAGATAAAATTGAGAAAAAATGTAAATCAGGAATCTATAAACTACATTGTTCTGAATGCAACAGTGTATACGTTGGTCAAACTGGTCGTAGTTTTGAGTCTCGTAACAAGGGCCACATATCGGCTGTCAAAAACATTCGTCCAGATAAATCGCATTTTGCAAAACATCTTATAGACACTGGGCATACGTTGGCAGCAGATCATACTTTTGAATTATGCCATACTTGTAATAAAGGATTAAAATTAAATATACTAGAACAACTAGAAATTATGAAATGTAATAACGAAGACTTAATTACACTGTTAAACGAACAAACAAATTTGACTAATACACCCCTGCTACACATGTTTAACAACAACGGTGCTACCCCCACCACGCGTACTCACTAAAGCACACCCGCACACGAACTCGCGAAACCTTATAAATAGAGCGAGTCGCATGCGCGCGCGCCAGTATCTGCTCGACCTTTGTGGAGTACAGTCGTATTCTCCTGATGATGCTTCGGTTACGAACCAGGGCACCCACGATTAGCCGAAGACATTAAGTCTCACAATGTGATAGGTGGCAAGCCTATCGCCAACCGGGCACCTCCTCCTACCTCAAGTACTTGTACTTAACATAGGCACCAGACTCTCACAAAACCTGGTTTTCAATCCGTATATTCAAAATATTAACAAAAGTGTACTTAATAATATAAATTAAAAAAAAAATGAATTTGGTAATGGAGAGGTAACTATATTATTGGGACAGTCAAAGTGTTAAAAATATTTTTAAATATTATTTTGAACACTTATTCAGTTGGTAGAGCATCAATACTGAAGTCCCTTCACAGTAGTTATAGTTTGGGAAAGACTGAAGTTAAAACTTGAAGGAGAATAATAAATCATAAAACCTATCCTATCCCGAGCAACATTTTTTTTATTAGAAAATTAGAAAAACCCAATTATATTTTTGTTGCCCGACCCGGGATTCGAACCCGGGACCTCATGCAGTCAAGTCTAACAACTGAACCGCTAGACCATAGAGGCGATGTATATATTATTAATTAAAAATAGATGTGGGAGCCTAGAAACGGGGTAGAACATATTTTTAGTTTTTTTTATCTGTTTGCTGAATGAATGTAGGTTATAATATGATACTTCTTATCTTGCTAAGGATTTAATATTATAAGATCGGTGGCAAGCCTATCGCCAACCGGGCACAGATCCAATCCTAAGCAACATTTTTTTATATTCCAAAATTGGAACTTAAATTCAAGATTTAAGTCTAATTTAGTTCTCGTTCTAAAGGGATATATAAGTCAATATCTTTAGCTCGGATTTAGCGATCGCAAATTAAGCGTTAAAAGAGCTTTAATCAGCAGCTGCTACGAGGGCAGCTATTTGAGGATAAGTTTTAGCAACCTCTAATTTAATTAACTAATTCATTTATAAAATTGCGGTCGAAAAGACAGTGCTACGAAAAGTCTGTTGTGTAACGCTCGCTGACCGCGTCCGCAACAGTGAAATCCAAGAAAAGGTAGTATTAAAAGAAAGTGTTGGTGTTAAAATGAGCAGTGGTTTTACTGGTTCGGTTATGTGGAAAGAATGGCAGATTCACAAAGCAGATACACAATGTAAATGTGGATGGATAATAATAAATAATAATTTAAATAACTAGCCGATTTGGCGAAATTGATATCGCTTGACATGAACAGCTACTAACAGTTTGCGACAAAATTGAAGTTTGGTTTTCCCTACAATCTTCCAGGTTTTTCTCTTTATGTGATCCTTCTCCTTACAAAAACTAATACAACAAAATAATAAGCAGAGTTGGTTCATCTGTTCCTTGGTCATTCTGAATTGGGGATTTATATAAGAATTATAGATGTCGCCATTGTATATTCGAGAGAAGGAAGATATCTATAAAGAAACATAATGTTTTATTACATCGCAAGCCAAATGACATAATTCGTTGGTCCGGGTAGACTACCTAGGTGTTCTATTTAGCGGACTATTTAGCAGAATGAACCATCCAGGTATCTCTCTACTGGATAGAACGTCAGGGCAAAATGTCTAAGGTGAAAGTACAGTCCTTTTTCAATAAGCGATCAGGCACCGTTTTTTTATCCTGCGTTTTAGGTTGTCACCCTACCATGACCCACTCAGACGCCACTACTGCAGAGGTCAGGGACGCACCTGTATATTAGTGGTGTCTATATGGTTATCTCTTACCATAAGAATAGTTGTGTAGTTGTGAACTGTCTTCTATAAAAATCGTTAGTTCGTTAGTCTCGCTAAAAGTCAAAAACGGCTGAACCGATTTAGTTAATTTTGGTTTTTAATTATTTGTTCAAGTCCAAAAAAGGTTTAAAAGATAAGAAAAAAGGGAAAAAACTGCGAGGAAGCTGAAAAATCAATATTTTAATATTTCAAAATAATTTCAATAAAACTGCAAAAAAAAAAACGAATTAGATTTAATGAGTCATCTAAATACACATATATGAAGAAATTTCTTTGATTTCTTTGCGATTCCATCATCAGATTCAGATTTGGTGGTAAGTAGTACGTTCAAAAGGTCGTTGTTTCGAACAAAAAAAAATTAAAATTGGTTCAAAAGCGATGGAGAAGTTGATTAACACAGATTAAAAAAACAGAAATCGAACATATATAACGTACTCCTTTTTTTTGTTAAAGACTGTTGGTAATACTGCTTCCAAACGTCATGGTATGGTTTTTTAACCATAAACATAAAAGACTGAAGTTACGTATATCCGCAACAATGGTAGGTAAAAAGGTCTGCAAAGAATAACGGTGTAGATAAGGACAACCATGTTTTACCAAACTAATGGCTTACTAAAGGCCCAAAGCCCTTTGTTCAACATATTGGGATGTGTTGGTATTTTTAGCAAAACCCTCGTAGCTTTGTCTTTAAATGCCACTGTTACCAAATACTGTCACAGCGTACTACTTTGTTGAAATTATGCCAGAAATGATACCTCTTTGTATTCTGTTTAATTAGTTATGGAGCTTTTATTAACTTTGTTGGCATCTACGTATATACGACATGGAAACATAGAACGTGTTTTCACTCACTTTAAAAAGTTGGTCTAAATTAAAACTTCAAAAAGAAATCATGGTTGATGTGTGTGTGAGAAAATCAATATAATCGTACCTCCAACAACCAACCATGAGGAGAGGGTTTCATCCCCGACGGGGGCAGGTGTTAGTGAGAAGAATATCGGTGTCCAGGTGTAAGTGTTTATTATATTTATTCCGGTTAATCCGTCGGTTCCAGTTGTCGCCTCTGTTGTCTAGCGGTACGGGCGGCATCGGGTTTGACTTCTTGAGGTGTCTGGTTCGATTCCCAAGGCGGGCAACAAAAAAAATAGAAAATGTATAATTTCAATTTTCTAATAAAAACAATGTTGCCCGGGATTGGATATGTGCCCTGTTAGCGATAGGCTTGTGACCTATCACGTTGTGGGACTTTGTGTCTTCGGCTAATCGTGGGTGCCCTGGTTGTGCCTCTGTCAACCTTATATCAACACTTTCTTTCAATCCTACCTTTTATCGGATTTCACTGTTAAGAATGCGCTCAGCGAGCGTTACACCACAGACTTTTCGCAGAGCTCTCATTTCGACCGCATTTTTCCTACTCATTGGAGTAGGATAAATAAAAGCATTAGCTTTTTCTGAATAACCTAATTCTCGCTTCCACAGAGCAATTCAGATAAAATGATTAAAGTGTAAATTCTTTTACAATATTATTATTATCCATTCTCGTTTTAAAGGGAGGCATACTCATACGATTGGGAAAATGTGTTCGAGCGTTAGCTATAATGTATCATAATACCTCAGAGAGCGTTAAATTTCGTCGAAAGTCTTCAGTCTCCAAGGCTCAATACCGCCGACTCTTGCACTCTCAAAGCTGTGACATGAGATCCGGAACTTTACGTAACAACCCCTCTGATATTGTAAAATGCATACTGATCACGTCTTGGAAGTTATTTGAAAATAAGTTCAAGAAGGAGGTTCTCAATTCGTTAGAAAGTTTTCTTATTTTTATATTCGATTTTGATGGCTCTTTTTTGCGAGTAGAAAGATAGGTCATGATTTTGAGGTGGTCTAATATATTAATTTTATCATGATCCGATTAGTGGTTTTTGAGATATCAATACATATTATAAAACAAAGTTCCCCGCCGCGTCTGGTTGTCTGTCTGTTCGCAATTTACTCGAAAAGTACTGGACGGATTTTCATTCGGTTTTCAACAATAGATAGAACAATTCTCGAGGAAGGTTTTAGTGTATAGTAAGTTTATGTTTTGTACAAACCAACGATATTACAACGATATTAGTTCAATATGTCACCAAAAAATAAGCCGATCGAGAGCTTTCCTCGAAAACGCTGCCAAAACCTTTTGAGTTTAAAAAAAACAATGTACCTATGGTGGGATTTTGCCTCTCCGATAGATCTCAAAAAATTTAAGCGGTGGTATATGTCTATATTAAAAGAATAACCCACAATAACCGTTTTTTTCGTTTACTTAAAACAGTAAAATGAAGGGTTACTTTAGAACATATTCTTAACAACACAGTATTAACCCTTAATCAAATAAATCTGTTAGATACGTTATGCGTATAATTTAGATCAAAGTTGCATTTTACACTATCAGAAAAAAATTAACAACTAATGAGTTATCAAAAAGTTACTCCGGCCGCAAAATTAAAAATCGTGAAGCGTAGCAAAGACATGCGCGCTTACTGCATACTTACTTAAAATTTTCTTCTTTGTATTTTGTTAATTTAGTTTCTTTGACGTAGTATTCAATTTTTTTTTAGTCTCGATATTTTCGTTTTTTTTACGATTGGTATTTTCTTTGTTTTTTAAAATCTAACTAGGAATTTAGATAAACAGTTACTTTGCTTGATTTGTTTATTCCACGTACTTAGTATCAAATGTTATTTTTTTTTTGCCTATTTTGGATACTTGATTTGATGGCTTTCACGTTGTTTTATTATTTCCTTTTTGTATTTAATAACATTTATAATATTAGTAGCATTTTTATTCTTGAATAACCGAAGCGAAGCGAGGGCGGGCAGCTAGTACTTTAAAATGTAATTCAAAAACCATTAGTAGAATCTTGATAAAATTTACGTGGGACAATTTCGGAATAATTTGCTATCTTTCGAAAAAAGAATTATCAAACCACGACGTGGTACCCAATGGAATTGTTGGAGTCGGTTTTAGCAGTTTTAACCTAAGAACTCACGGAGCGGTTTTATACCCGCGCCCCGCGGCGGTCGCGGGAACCGCAAACAACCTCGGTCACTGCGGGTGTAAAACGCGCCGTGAAATGTGCTCTTACATTTTGTATATAAATACATTCTACTGAACCTGCGGGCCCGCAACCAGCGGGGCGCGGGTAAAAACCGATCCGTCAGTTAATATTCTTACTGCATTTAATTTTGTTATGTTGTAGTAAAACATTTGATTTTATTAACAAAAAACGCCTCTTGCTGCATATTTATACCTATAGTATTAGATTAAAAGTGAAAATAGGTAATACTTGACGTATAACCAATGTATAATGTAATTAATGTAGAGTTAAATATATACAGCGTTTTAAAGTATCAGAACTGTTACAATGGTAAGATTTTTATTTTAAGATCATACAATTATTTCGTAACTATAATTATTTAATATGATACAATAATTATGACATTTGATATAATAAAGTGCTTTGAAACATAAGAAATTTTAAAAATTAGGGAAAATGACTTTCAAAAAATGTACAAGTGTACTTACATTGAATCAATTTATATTTTATTCGATATACCGGCGAACTTCGTACCACCCGTTAAGTTTGTATGGGAAAACTAAAGTATCATTTTTCCCATTTTCCCTGCAATTTTCCTGGTTTTTCTCTTCATAAGGACTTTCTTCTCACAATAACTAACACAACAAAAAAAGAATTATCCAAGTCAGTTAAGTCGCTCGGAAGTTATGGATCTACCAACACATTTAGCAATTCATTTTTATGTTAAAGAAGATTCTATTTTCTTACAAATAATAGATACACATCTTTTACTCATTTGATTTTAAAGAAAAATACAAATGTTCTTGTTTAGGATAAAAGCTTATTATATTCTACTAAATGTCGTTTAAGAAATGTTTACTAATATGTGTTCCGATTAGAAGGTAGGTTAGCCTATGGATTATTACAAGCTGCTTAGTTTTTTGGTCTTTGGTTGGTAACGAACTATTTTCCCGTATCAGTCCGGGTCCTCTAACCAGAATTTTAGACTATCTGCCTCTCTCCCAGGCACGTAAGAAGCCAACACAGGTTCTATAGGTTACGGCCCCATACTTAGTCAGTCAGAAGAGCCAATCAGCGCACTCCCCCGTTCCATGATTACTATGAAATATTGCGATCTAAAGTAAATGTCTTAAGCGCCAAATCACTATTTTTGACATTATAAAAGTAATTTGAAAAAAAAATAAAAACTGAAACAGTTATCTTTTAGGTATAAAACTTATCTATATTTATGTTAAATCTGGTGTGGATATTTTCATAACTGAAGTAGACAGTTGGGTTTTGCTTTCAAAAAAGGGTTAACTTTTTGATTTTTTTCTTTCGAGCAAAGTGAAATAAATCGTGTTTTGGAAACACTAGTCTTATAAAGCATATTAATGTTAATCTTGTGTATTTTTTTCGCCAAGATCCATAATTGCTTTGTATGAAAAAAACAGTATATTGCTGACGTATTTTAGCATACATGGCCCCTTAAACCGACTAGACCACGGTTGATAGCTATGCAGCAACTTGCCAGGGTAGGGATCCGTCACTGTAGGCACCTACTCTTGCTGCCATATGATCTATTATGTTCCGATCTGAAGCCGGTAGACTCGCACAATTTACCTAACATCCAGCCACAGGGAAGCGACTCACCTATAACATCTATGGTGTCTATGGGCCACGGTTGTCGCCTACTATCAGGAGACCCACGTCAAGCTCGCTGATGGCTCATATAAAAAAAATTCAATTCTGATTAGAAATACGCGTGTATTTCTTACGATTAAAAATGTTTATTGTTTCTAGCACTAGTGTTGCGCTCCAATCTTTCTCTCTCTGTGATCTAGAGTTTTGATGATGGATTTCGTGAGGGCCCGGGTTCGATAACTGGGCAACGTTGGTTGGGATTGAGTATGTGCCCGGTTGACGATAGGCCTGCCACCTATCATATTAGGGGATTTGCGGTCGCACTCAGAGACGGAAATTGTGACCTTATACCAGATTAAATTTAATTGACGTTTCTGAATGTGATCGTTAGTGTCATCGGCTAGACTTGGGTGTCTTATGTGTGTTTCTGCTTAACCCTTCGGGTATATGGGCGCAAAGATACTGTTCTTTAATGTTCCCTTATACTACTTAACAATTACATTTTGACAATTCTCATAAAATATTAAACGTTTGAACACTTTCCACCGTGTTGTTCCGAGCTTCTTGGCATTATAGACCATATGGCTTCCTGTCAGGCAGCTCGAAAAAGGCGAGCATAGGCTTACCGCCACCAACATCGTGACATCTGACCAAGTGGTAGAGTTTCGCAGCGATTCGCCCGGATTGGTACCACCGCATAACCTATTTCTGCCGCCACTTGTCGTTGACTTGTTCCGGTTCAGAGGTTAAGGTAGCCGGTAAACTTACTTTTGCTCGTTGCCTAACATCCCGGCCTCAGGTAGGGAACGCACCATTACCACCTTCGGTGTCTCTAGGCGGTGTGATCCTACCATCAGGAAATCCGTCTGTTTGTTTGCCTTCCCATATCATAAAAAAAACTCACGTTGCTATCTTTCGAATAGATGGCATAAAACTTTAAGCAGTGTACAATAATTATATATCTGTGGTAAAGTTTGGTCCTTCACGGTTCAAGCGTTTGAGTTCCACTGAATGGCTTCAACAAAAGTAACTTCAAACTCCAACTTCGCCCTTGTATTCGAACTTAGTCACTCATAGATACAATATAACTCAAAATGTAGTAATTGTCTGTGTTACCGTAACTCTTTAACCTATGGATGTTTGGTAGATTACTTTCAGAATGATATACATACATACATATCTTCACGCCAAGTCCCTTACGAGGTAGGCAGAGAGTATCGATTGCCAGACCTTTTGATCCTGACAAACCTGTCTGGCTTCCTTCACATTCATTACCCTTTCCATACAAACACGCCGGTTTCGAAGACTGTTGACACCACCCTCGGTATCCGAGTAATCTGATCGTGGAATGTCAACCTTGGTTTCCCCGGGTACCTACATCTATCCACATCCGCATTGTATGTTTGCTTCGTCAATCATTCATTTGTCATTCTTTCCACATGACCGAACCAGCGGAACATGCCCTTTCGTATTTTAACATAACATTTATCAGAGTCATATGTTCCATACTTCTTTAAATATACTAAAGTTAACCTTAAGAACCGATGATTTCAAGCCTTTTTTATAAAAGCTGGACGCAGGAGCATAAAATTTGGCACGCTTATAGTTTATGTGTAGGAGAAGTGCAGAACGCTAATATTTTTCAGTAATAATGCTTATAAAGTATATTAAACCAATAAATAAAACATTACCCACACTGGCATGCATTTGACACACACAAACAAATATATTTTTATGTATGTTGATAGATTTCGCTGTCACGTCTCAATCGATTTAAAATAATTTTTTTTATTGAATTTGCGAAGTGTTTTCGTTGCCACCAACTCTGGATGTATTGATTTCGCCCTAGTGAAATCGACGAAAATAAGTTTATTTATACGACAGTTTTTGAAATCGAAGTTGTTTTTTGCAGTTTCACTGATTATCTAATATTCACTATTTGATGAAAGTTAGTAGGTATTTCAGTAAAAAAATAAGTATCTTCACGCCATATCTCTGACGACGTAGGCAGAGGCACGACAGGAAACCCACGACTAACCGAATACACTAAGTCCCATAATGTGATACGTGGCAACCCTATCGACTACCAGCCGCACATCCAATTCCGAGCAACATTTTTTATTTAGAAAATTGGAAAGACCACATTTTCCTTTTGTTGCCCGACCCCGGATTCAAACCCGGGACCTCATGAAGTCAAGTCCAACACCTAGACCGCTAGACAACAAGAGTATTAAATAAATAATTACGTTTTATAGCTACACTGTTAATTTTGATTTGGTTTCTTCTTATATGTGCTGATAATCACGCAGGTTTTACACTTCCAGGCTCATTACAATTTTAATTAGATGGCAGTAGACAGCAAAGGTAGCAATGGTGCATTGCCAACCAAAGGGATCGCAAGTGTCTGGCGTATATAGTTTTACTGGAACTTATCTTCCAACTGGGAAATCGCGACGGTACGAACACTCATTGCGACATAAATAGATAAATTGATTTAATTATATGT
>NJDC01029325.1:0-12395 GCA_002245475.1 Calephelis virginiensis | reverse complement strand
ACCTTTTAAGTCTGTAAGATATAAACTACCTGTAGATAGCCAAGATGTAACTGACACGTTGCTAACTTGACACTGTGATATTAAGCATCGTGTTTGAAAGTTGTTTTCATGTTAGCTTACTTCAAACAGAATACGACAATGACAATGCAATTGGTGATTATACTGTAATCAGATTAACAATTATTTATGACAATTATTTAATCAGATTGACGTATATCAAATGTTATCTATTGAATTATTCCAAATTTTGTAAAAATATATGTTGTCTTTGTACATAATAACTTTTAGCTATTGTATTTGATATTTTCCATCATTGACGCTTGGTAAAACTTCCAATATAGGTACACATATTTTGAATAGAAGAACCACACTACACGTATTTGGACAAAATAATTAGTTTAAGTTTTAGTCCTGATGATGCTGTTACATTGGGCACACTAAGAGACAGAACTCACGGAGTGATTTTTAGTCGCGTCCGCGGCGGTTGCGGTTCTGCGATTTATTTCAAAACTCACAAGGCGGGTAATTTTTGCGGTCCCGCAGCCGCCGCGGTTGAAATTATCGCCCGCAAACTTGGCGGTTGACTATCGCGTGGCTGGCGGTCGCGGTTAAATAATAAGTACAAATAGTATGAAATGGTCGCCCGCCACGCGATCGCAGAGCGCGCGGTCGCAACCCGCCGAGGCAGCGGCGAGAAATCGCCGCCCGCACGATTAACGGGCAGACGACCGCTCGCGGGAACCGCAAACAACCGCAGGCGCTGCGGGTTAAATGTGATCTTACTTTTTGCATATAAATCTACATTCTACGGAGTCTGCGGGCCCGCAACCGCCGCGGCCGCGGGTAAAAACCGCGCCGTGAGTTCTTAGGCTAAAAGTTTTGCACTTCTATCTAATCGGAACTATTTTAATTTCGAATGTTATATTTTTAAAACGATGCAACCTTCTTAGTAATAAAAAAAAAACAATTGGCGGGAAATAATTTGTCAATTGTTTTTTTTATCACACATCAAAGTTCAACGTACGCAAGTGGAAAAGATTTTATAGCGATGATTTTTTTATGATTTTAAAAGTTCTCTTTCTCCGTAAGACTGTGCCACTCGTCTTCAAAATGCTTTTGGGACAGAAGCACCTTGCTTGAGCACCGTGAGGCGATGGTTTGCTAAATTTGAGAGAGGTCGACTTTCTTTTCATGACGAATTTCGTAAAGGGCGGCCTTCAACTGCCGTCAACGAAAATAATGTGGCTACTGTTAAGCGGTTAATTGAAGAAAACCGATTTACCTATGAGACAATTCAAGGACTGTTGGGGATTGGTATGAGCCAAATTCAGAAAATTTTAGAGGAAGAATTAAAAGTACGGAAACTTTATGTCGTTGGATCCCTCATGAACTGACAGCGGAGCAGAAGCGGGCTCGCGTGGAATGGTGCTCATAGATGCAACTGAAGTACGACCACGGACATTCTAATGCTGTTTATGGCATTGTCACAGGAGACGAAACGTGGATGTATCGCTTTGAACCCGAAAAAAAACAGCAATCTTGTGAATGGGTGTTTGAAAATGAGAACAGGCCAACAAAAGTGAGACAGGCGAGAAACGTTGGTAAAAAAAATGATCGCGTTTTTTTTTCTCAGCTACGGGTCCCATCTGTACAATTCTACTTGAAGATCAAAAGAGTGTTAATATCGAGTGGTATTCTACCATTTGTTTACAAAGGTTGTTAGAAAGTTCGCGAAAGACGACCCAAAAGCCGCATTTTCCTGCACCATGATAACGCTTCTTCACACACAGCCCACAAAATGAAGTCATTTTTAGCTTCGAAAAAGTACATCTCGTAACTCATCATGCGCAATAGCTCCGACCTAGCACCCTGTGATTTCTGTATTTTCCCTAAAATTAAAAGTTTGATAAGAGGTTTTACTTTTACCAACTCCGAAGGGGCAGTGATAGCGTTCAATCAGCACGTAAAAAACATGATTTCAGATCTGTGGTCCAACTGTTTTAAAAAATGGTTGGATCGCATGAAAAAATGTTTAAAGTGTAAAGGAGATTGTTTTGAAAAGCAATAAACATAATATTTCGGTCATTACATGTTGCATTTTTAAGTTATGCTAAACTTATAGTGTGACCTACGTATAAGCGAAACCGGTAGGCTATTCATAAACTATAATAAATCATAAGTGATATGTAAAACAATACAAGTGGTTCTTCATTAAAAAATATGAATTTTAGCTGTTATTTTTATAGCAACATCAATATATCAAAAGCTTGTGATTTTAAAAATTAATTATAACGACGATTAATTATGACGAATTTTCAGTTCTACCTTTAAACAAACACCTTTTAGTAAATAATTGTTTTTAAACATTTTTAAAGGCCATCAAATTATTTTTATTGACTCTATCTGGTATTTTTTCTGAAATGATATGATAAATATTTATTGCCATATTTTGCGGCTCCATAGTTACACGTCAGCTTTTAAGAAGTCGTCATCAATAAGTTTATCGATAAATAATATGAGATCAAGCGAACTTTCAAGCGAATTTCGATCATTATAATGATTTTTCGACGGAGGACGGAATCCAACCTGTAAAAAAATTACGGCTATAAATCGCACAGAAAATTGCAATCAAAATTCTGTAAAAAGTCTCGCAACTTACGGTCAACCTTGTACTTGCAATTGTATATTGCAATGCACTTGCATGGGTACTCGTAATGTTACAATGAAATAGATAAATATATCCCTTTTACAAGAAACACAAATCGAATCTAACCCCAAAGTAAGCAAATTGTATACTTGTGTTATGGGTATTAGTCCACGATACTAATACATAGAAACACTTAAATACATACCAGCATAAATTTAATAAACACCCAGACCTGGAAATGCAGACAACTAATTGTTCATCACACAAATGCTTGCCCCGTCGGAATCGAACGTTGATCGATATAGTTAGGCGTGAACGTTAGCCACTCGACCAACGAGGCGGTCAAAAAAACATATAGAAATACTTACCGTTATTCCTTCTTTCTTTACTGTTTTTCCTGGCTTAGAACAACAACTACCTACATCAATCCACATTCGCATTGTATAACTGATTTTTCAATATTTCACCTTCCTTTTTTTCCGGATGGCCGAACAAGCGGACACCCTTTCTTCTTTTTAACACCAACACTTTCTTTCAATCCCGCTCTTTCTCAGATTTCACTGTTATGAATGTGGCCAGCGAGCGTTACTCAAAAATTGTCCGTAGCAGTCTCATTTCGACCGCAGAGCTCCCACGCTTTTTCTGACATACCCAACTCTCGTTTATATACAACATTTGCATAACCACAGAATTATGAAAAGCGAGTATAGCACCTTGACTCAAAACGTCGCTTGGAAATAGTTTACCCAGCTCTCCGTTCACACTATTTCGTACACACTCTCTCCTTTCTACCTTTAAGTAGTAATATAATAAATACAACGTATTATTTAAAACAATAACTGCTCACTTGGACGAATCTATAAAATGATGATGAAAAAAATGTATTCTCTGAAGGCGCGGATTTGGCGCGGATAGAATGGATTGATAGAAAGGGAGGTTTTATTTCTAAAGTGAACATAACACTAAAATAAAGAGTAGTAGATCTTCCAAACAATTTATTTATCATAAAATTTTAAATACTATTAACTACATATATCACAATTATCTATTAAAAATAAAAATAGAAAGGTATTTTACATCTTAGCTTATCTTTAGAACAAAACAAAATATTTTTGATAGCCACTAGAATATGTTAAAATATGCTAAGACTTATTAACAATAGTAATAGAATGGGAAGGCACACTACGTGTAACATTTTTCAAGAACCCTCCCGAGGGCTGATTACGTATCTTTTTAGTGAAGATCACTGGTTAAAATGTAGATCAAATAGCTGTCAAATGACGTGTTTTATCCAGTGACCAACAAAAATACAATAGAGATAGCTAATACAAAACACTTCATTTGACAGCTTTTTGATGTACACTTTACCCAGTGATCATCACTAAACAGATACGCAATCAGCCCTCTGAGCTTTGATGCACATTCAAATATTTTTTTTTATATTAAAGTCGTATTTTATTGATACAGTGCCTAAATTCAAAACAATATCGTATTAATATTTCCTAATAAATTGTTTAATTTGTCCAAAAGGCAAATATATTTAATAATAAATTAAAAGACAAATTTAAAGTTGACAATATTTACGTCTTATTTTTGATGTCTTGTTGTATAACAAACTTGCGATGTTTGTACAAATTAAAAAAATACTTAAGGGCATATTTTAGAGTTCTTTCATAGTAAAAAGTTTAAAACTAATTCTGCTCGTATACTTCTCTTAATTTTACTAAATTATTAACATTCCTAAAGTACATAGATTTAAAAAAAAAAATAGGCATAATATAAAGAAATTTTTGAAATAACTCAAATTACGTAAAATGAAATGTATTTTTACAGTTAAGCACAAGGAAATATAAGTTATTAACGGTCGCTACTACGCATAAATTTCTCATATTCCATATAAATTAATCATATTACATATATTGGATACTTATAAATTGATTAATTAGCATACTTTCATCTAATCAATAATATTTAAATGTAGATAGTTCATTTATAGGTAATCAATATGATTTTAAAACCATTTTATAAGACTACTTAGACTATAATAAAACCATCCATAAATAAATTTATTTGTTAAGAAATACTATAGTTAAAGATAATAAAAAAAATTTAATTGCCAATGCCCACCAATTCCAAAACTGTTCTACAACACTTTATAGACTATAATTGTCTCAAAAGCTATGACTACCAATCACAGGACAGTTTTGCAGTTTTAAAAATAATTTATAATATTTCGTTAGTTATTTTAACAGCGTAATAATCCTAGTAAATTAAAGCTATATTTTAAATTCGCTAGAGATAACAGAAATTTCGAAACGACGTAATATTTAATAACCTAGAGAACAATGTAGATGGCTAATAATATCAGTGAAAGGTCCAATTTTTAAACAAATAACCGTAAACCACTCTTAACCTGGCTGAAAAACGGACTTTTGATAAAGAGCCAGAATAGTCCGAGAGCTCATAACGCTCGTTTCATGCATTATGAAACCTAATACAAGCACACCTAGTACCAAAGACCTAGCTATAAAGGTTAATTTTTACAAGACCTTTTTACTTTAAAATACGCATTCTGTTAATGTGCAAAGAGTTTTAAAAAATGTAAACAAGTGTTAATGTGTTTCAAAGCATCTCAAATCATAAAGTAAAGGTTGTTTGACTTATTTGAAGTTTAATAATCAGTTATTTATAAATTAAACTTTGCATAAGCAAACTAAATATACAAGTATAACCTACACTCATTGAAAGAGCCTTTGCGACCCTATAGATAATGCAGTCGACATTTATTGCAAACATTTTGTTAGAAAAATGTTTATGTATAAATTTCCATTTTTTGGGGTACATGGTTCCAGAAGTAACTAAGGAGATCAAACTAATATTGATAAATATGCTTAATTACAACAAGGTACACAGCGGATGTAAACAGGAGAGCGTGTGCAGGGAATAGTGTGAATTGAGCGTTGGGTAAGCTATTTCAAAGCGAGGTTTTGAGTCAAAAAACTAGACTCGCTTTGCATAATTCTGTGCTTATCCCAACGTTATTGTATGGAATCGAGAGTTGAGTAAAAGCATGAAAGTAGGATAAATGCGGTCGAAACGAGACCGCTACGGAAAATCTGTGGTGTAACGCTCACTGACCGCATTAGTAACAGTGAGAACCGAGAAAGAGTGGGATTGAAAGAAAGTGTTGGTGTTAAAATACGAAAGGTTCCGCTGGTTCGGTCGTGTGGAAAGAATGACAAATGAAAGATAGATCAAACATATATACAATGCGAATGTGGATGAATGTAGGTATCTGGGGAGACCAAGATTGATATTCCACTATCAGATCACTCGGATAAACTCCGAAGGTGGTGTCAAGAGTCTCTGAAACCGGCATGTTTGTATAAAAAGGGCAATAAATCTGAAGGAAGTCAGACAGGTTTGTCAGGATCGTGAGGTCCGACACTCAACACTCTCTGCCTTAAGGGACTTGGCGTGAAGATTGTATGTATGTATAATACTTAACAAAGTTTCATGATTCAATATATATTTTAATACACGAAGTGTTTGTCATAAAATGTGCATCATGAACTCTCCGACTATATTTCTATCGTCAGCCTAGTAAACATTACATTTATATTTTAAAACAATGACTTAAAAATATCAAGGTTGTTATTTTAACAATATTTTTTTAATGTATAATAAAGCGATACAATACAACCTTACTTATTTCTTTAAAACTAAAAATCTTTGCTCTAAATATACTCAGATTTTTAACAAACCTGGAAATAAGTAAGAAAAAAATATGTACAAAAGTTTAGTTTGGTTAATTTATTTTAAACGTTTAAGTTAATTTAAACGTTTGAAATTTGTGCTCAAAAATCCAAATGTTTAAAATAAATATTAACGAATTAAACTTTTGCGTTGTTGTACAGTTGTACAAAATGATTAGTAAAGTTACTTTTGAATCCCGATTTCACACAAACTGAAAATTGAAATAGGGACATATGTCATTTTAGGTACTCTTGAATAAATATTAAATAACAAACCTGTCTGGCTTCCTTCAGATTTATTGCCCTTTTCATACAAACATGCCGGTTTCGGAGACTCTTGACACCACCTTCGGAGTTTATCCGATTGATCTGATCGTGGATTATTTAAATTTACTGAAGTATTAATAGAAAATCAATTATTTTATCGAATTCGTTGAATTTTTTTGGAACTTAATGTTAATCTGCTAGTACTCTCTTCGAGAGTACCTAAAATGACATAACCGATTCTAATGTCCTATTTGCATAAAACTAATAAAAAATACGTCACCAGTGCCTTTTGTATGATCTATGTGAATTAGACGATATTTGGATTCTAATTCAAGAGTAACCCTAAAGAAAACGTGATGCTATTCTTAGGTTTCCACAGTTTAGTACGGCTTACACAGTCAGGTGTTTAAATTAACCAATGGATAAGGTAAACTTGGTATTATAGAATTATCTTCAACGGCATCACTAAATAATCTCTGCCCGATAATCTTTCTTTCTTTCTTACTTTCTTTAATTCTTTATTGTACACAAAAAGTGTAAAATTATACAAAAGGCGAGCTTATCTCTAAAAGAGATTTCTTTCAACAAACCCAAAATAGTGAAAATGCATAAAAAAAATGTAGAACATACAATACACTATACAAAAACTTGCTTAGAAAAAAAACTAACTTACTAATTATGACTAAAGTGCCAACATGCTAATCAATTACACACCAAAAAGCTCCATTACTGCCTTCTTAAAAACTGTAAATGTTTGAATACTCCGAATTTCATAAGGCAATGAATTCCAGAGTTTCACATCATTAAAAGTAAAAGAATGGTTATACAACTTAGTGGAACTTTTATCAGTTTATAACATTAAGGTTTTGCAAGATTTTTCCCATAAACTTTAAAAGGCAAATTAGGTTAAACGTGCTCAAATGTAAATCTTTCAAACTTCCAAAAAAAGGATGAGGTTTCTAATTCAACTGTATTTTACTGTGATGAGTGTTTTCTTGGCACTTCATACTAGATTAATCAATTTTAATGATTATTTTCAACCGCCTCTAAAAAGAGGGGGTTGTTTATTCGACTGAATTACACTTTCATATACCATTTTTTTATTTGCAATCCCTGCAAAGTTTCCCCATTTAGCGTGCATATAAAGAAATATACATACAATTGTTAATTATTTAAGTACTTATATTGTCTGTCTCCATTGAAATACTTATGTCACTGGGTCTAAATTAAAATGTTTTTAAAAACTGGTACTCCTAAACTACTAAAACAATTAAGCGATCGTTGAACACGTGTTTTCGTAAATGGATTCTCAATCAATAAAATGCTGACACCTCATCCAGGTATATAGCATGTTCAATTTTAGGCGGTGTTGAGCTAAACTGTATTTTTTGTGGTAAGGCGGCTAAAATCACGCTCCATCCCAGCACATTTTAGAGCTGGATTAGACATAGATAAACTACAATAGAGACTTCGTTAAAAGTTTATGTATCTTAAACATCGTTTAAGTTGACGAATCATTTTCGTAGTTTTACCTTTACCTCTCGGTAGGCGACTAAACCGAAAATTCTTAACTACAAGACTTGGAGCAAGATCCGTTGCCTTGCCGTGGTTATACCAATGGTTATCATAATCATGCTTTTTTGTAATGCAATACTGATAACGGAAATACAGAATATATTTTTTTAATTCCGTCAAATGTCAAAGTGTCATTTTACAGAAAGCGTAATTTATCCAAAATATCATCTGGGTGTTTATTAAATTAATTCTGGTATCTATTTAAGTATTTCTATGTATTAGAATCGTTGACTAACACCTATAACACAAGCATATAATTTGCTTACTTTGGGGTTAGATTCAATTTGTGTGACTTGTCCAGGGATTGTTGTTTATTTATTTTATTATTATTATAAGTCAGTAATTCAAAAATAGCACGTCTTATATTCTACAATAATTAACATTAAAGCCTACATATTTTAGAATGTCGATTTCGCACCTGTCTTTTAGAATTCACCTCCATTTTCTAGGTAAAGGACTCAATCAGAAACACTAAAAGCCACACTATTGACACCGTTTGAACAGTGAAGTTGGTCGCACTGTACATTTTAATAAAATTCCTTATTAACTTTTTATTTAAGTAGGCATTTTTATGTACCCGAATAATTTAAATATCCAAATCTATATACAATTTCTACACAGCTTGTACAAAAGCTACGCATTGTCTAAAATGTGATGGAACTTCCGATATTTGGACGTTGTGACCGGTAAGGTTATTGTCGGATCTCTTAGAGCTTTAATTTGCAGGTGAAGCCTTTGCTTGCAGAATTGATAAAACTCGATTTCACGAGTGAAGTTGGCACGAACTATGTTTTTCACAGCCTCAGACACCGGCGGTTTGAAAGCATTTTTGTTGATCTTGTTGAATGTTTGCATCTCCTCTGTAACATAAAAAAATCTCCACTGAAAAATAATTTAAAATTAAATAGGTACACAATTTTATAAAAGAACTAGCTTTTACTCGCGACTTTGTCCGTTTGAAGTTCGGCTAGATATTGTTTTGCGTATCATTAGTATTAATTATTTTATCTTATACCTTTAAATGAGCAATTCTTGTATATATATAATTGGAATCTCGGAAAAGGCTCCAACGATTTTCATGAAATTTTGTATATAGGGGGTTTCAGGGGCAATAAATCGATTTAGCTAGGAATCATTAAAAAAAATACCGAGCATAGCTCGGCCATCCAGATATTTATAGTCTGATACAGCATCACGAGAGCTAACATTTAAATTACTTAAATCCACACTAATGCTATAAATGCGAAAATCTGTCTGTTATGCTTTCACGGCTAAACTTAAAGCTGAAAATCCCACTTCAAACATTGACTACGTTTTTTTTAAAAATAAATCTACCGCCAATGGACTATAATGGTGGATGAAAATTTATTCGACGCAGACGAAGTCGCGAGGAAGTAGCTATTATAATATAAGTAAATGCAAAACTTAAAGATACTAATTTCTAGATTGACGGACTTTCATTCCCTATTTTCTGCTTCAGAAAGGGTGGTACCGGTAAAGTTATATACCCCACTTGTTTTATTCATAAACGAAGACTAAAGTACGCCAAGGCTTAATATTCGAGGCTCAGATGGGCAACTAACTGAATCTCTTTCATCATTTATTATTATTTCTTTCATCTTTAGTGTATGTCTACTACCTCTACTGGTTTATGTCTCTACCACCAAGAAATCCGTCTACTTATGTACTTTCCGACATACATGCTGACATTTAAAGTTCCAGTCAAATTTTGAGATACGATTCGGAATCGATAACACTTTCGATATTTGAAGTGATAAAAATTAAAAAAAAACAAATTACAATTTTTTGTAACGCAAAATACAAGATGCATGGTTATAACGTAAACAAAGCGTAAAGCTAGTTGCCACTTGCCACCGACTGTAGTCGCAATTGCAGGTTGGTGACGTCATGACACCTACTAGGTACGACATAGCTTGTTAACAAGTGAAGCATTTTTGCGAACTGTTTTAAATGAATATTTATAAAAGTAAATGTTACAGTTGAGCAATAATAATTTAAAATTCATTGTCACCAAAAATAACCATGTATAAGTATATGTATAGATACATGTCTTACAAATTTTGTCATAATTTTTATAAATAGTTATTATCTGTACGTAGGTAATGTTGTATCATTCTAAAAAGTAGTGAAACCTTACATCAGCGATTAAACTGATTTCACAGCTATAGGGGCTTTTCATACAATGTAAACCGCGTCGTTGTAAAAACGCAATATTTACGTACCTCATGTCTCCTCTGTTTTCTCTTTAAATATATTATACTATACTAGCCGTTGCCCGCGACTTCGAAACACAAGTTAAAATGACTTTTCGTGGTTAGCCATGGAAACAAAGATTTTCCTGCTGTACACTGTATCCTAAACATTGACTGGAGCTATGAGTTATCACTACACAAAACCTGGTAAAAATTCGTCGAGTAAAATTTGCGAGAAAATGAACAAATAGATAAATCGACTAAAAACATTTGGGGTTCTATATCTTGCATACAAAACGTATTAATAAATGTTTTCAAAAATATTTCATAATATAATAATACAATATTTTATGTAAAGATTTAGTTTAAATAAACAAAACAGCAAGGGCGTCGCCAAAAGGGGGTAAAAGGGCCAAAAAGTTGACAAATATAAAGCAAACAGTCCTATGTCTTTAACTTGACTTTCTTAACCAATTATTCTAGAGAGATAGAGAGACTAAAAAATTAAATGTTTTTTTTAAATAATATTACCATAGAGAATGTAGATTTTACCAACTTCCTAGAAAGCAAAATTGATAAATTTTGTAATTGGAAGTAGCATATTGATTCACTTTGTAACAAAATTGATAGGTTTATATATGTGTTAAGACGAATAAAAGAAGTGTCAGGCTTAAAATCATCTCTTTTAGCATATCATGGGTACGTTTCTTCCGTTTTGCAATATGGTATTCCTATTTGGGGAAATTCTGTAGAACTAATTAAAATATTTAGAGTTCAAAAGAAGTGTATAAGAGCAATATGTAGTATTAATCAGTTGCATTCATGTAAGCCACTTTTTAAGTCTCTCAAAATATTACCTTTACCTTGTTTATACATTCTGGCTGTATGTGTATTTGTAAAAAAAACATCACCATTTGTTTCAAATAAATGCTGAAGTCCAAGGTTTTTCACATTTTAAAAATAATGAGAAACTCCATGTGCCTAACCTAAGAGCTCAATATTTGCAAAACTAATATATATTGCATGTCGATTCGTATATACAACCAGATTCCTGATAATCTTAAATCACTTCCATTAAACGGATTTCGAAACAAGGTATTTGACTTTAAATCAAAAATCAAAATCAAAAAATGTTTATTCGATTCTTTTTTGTACATTAACACAATGCGATCGGAGTCTCCTTTTAAGTGCAAGCGCACTTGTGTTAGGTGACACCGCTCTTCCATTTAGAATATAAACATTAACGTTAAGGCTGGTTGTACACTGTGAAATTTAATTTAAATACAAATTTTATAATGTTAGTTAAGGTATTTGACTTGTTGTTAGAGAAAACATACTATAATGTTAAAGATTTTCTTGCAGACAAGCATAAATGATATAATGTTTATAATAATAATAATAATAATTTATTATAATTTCAGAAAGCGGGCTATGTTTGAAAACGATGGTACTACAAGGACGATATGTTACACTACTGGCTGCCAGACTGGCTAGGTTTGGAAACGGTGGTAGTTTACGGTAGACAGGGTTAAATTTAATATTATAATATAATATATTAAATTATAATTCAAATTGTAATAATAAAACTATTTGTTGTATGAATATTAAAACATTGTGTATGTAATTAAATAATCACTTTCAAAAATATTAAAATATTTGCACACCACAATGTGGTAGACTATGTTGGAAAGCTTAAATAATTTTGTAACAACTTCAACACGCATATTCCGCAAATAAATATATTTTCTTTCTTTTTTTACTTTCTAGTATCTTTTTCTCCTTTGCTACTATTTAGGCGGGAAATGAAAGGCAAGTCAAATAGTCGAGGACATCCGACTTAAGCTACAATGCACATTTTTCTCAATTTCCGTATAAACATGTTCCCTTCTAAGCCATCGGCTGGCGACGCTCCTGATTTATGTATAGTTTTTTAATATA
>NJDC01029175.1:721-15115 GCA_002245475.1 Calephelis virginiensis | reverse complement strand
AAAATTTCTGAGTTAATACTTTTTTGTTCCCTTGTAAATGTTCTCAAAAAGACAATCACTCAAAATTGGTTCAGCTCTGTTTCGTAACTGATATTATCCAGTCTTATGTACTTTTTAAATGTTTTTTCTTTCTTTTTCCCAGCTTTAAGTGAAGTCTGTCTTATAAAATCAGATGCTATGAGTGAAAACGTGTTAGTGGTGTTAAGATAATGTTTGTCATTAAGTAACATTATATCACTGTTTGTTTTCCAAACAAATAAAAAAAAAAACAAATACATCTAAAGAAACAACAGACAATTTACAAAGATTTTGTAAAGTTTAGTATACAGGCAAAGCCACTGCTGGAAGCTAGTGATTGATATAAAATTCGATATTGAAGACGCGGCAACAAATTGGTTCTAATATAATGTTATCGCGCAAAGTAAAGTAATTTTGAAATAACAATATTGTACTACGAGTATTTATACAAAGAACATTTACAAAACATATAGGTACTTGAACAAATGTGCGTTGTTGATCTTTCTATCTCAAATGAAGGAATAAAGCTTAATAAAGACGGCCGAGTAAAATGTTTTTGTTAGTAATAAGCAAACTACATTATTTTGTATTATAACAAATAGACTTATTATTTGACTCATACTCCATTCGTGGAAATCTACTTTTACATAAGACCTATCACCCAGGCCACAAGATAGTTAAAGTATCAAGCGGTCACAACACATATACACAGGTTTGCAAGTAACATATTTAGTCTTCTATACACATTCTTACGCACATTTGCTCAATTCTGAAAGTAATTACTTGCTTAGTCTTCTAGTCACAGTTCTATTCACATATACATAGTTCTGAAAGTACACAGTAAGTTATTCACAGTTCTATACGCATGAACACAGTTTTGAAAATAGTTAACATACTTAGTCTTCTATACACAGTTCTCAAAGTACCTACTTAACTTGCTAAGTCTTTTATATACAGTTCTATGCACATAAACAAAGTTCTGAAAGTACTTAACATAATTAGTCTTCTATACATAGTTCTATTATAGATATTGATCGCCTCTGTGGTCTAGCGGTCCTGGTGTTGGACTTGACTGCATGAGGTCCCGGGTTCGAATCCCGGATCGGCCAATAAAAAGAAAATTGGATTTTTCCAATTTTCTAATTAAAAAAAATGTTGGTCGGGATCGGAAATGTGCCCGGTTGGCGATAGGCTTGCCACCTATCACATTGTGGGACATAGTGTCTTCGGCTAGACGTGGGTGCCTTGGTTGTACTTCTGCCCACCGCTTCGGGGATATGGGCGTGAAGATACTACTACTACTATACACATATACGCAGTTCTGCAAGTACTTAATTTAATTAATGTTACTAGTTCGAGTTTTTCTAAGGAGTGTTTGTGATTTACTAATCTGATATTGTCAGATTAGTACTTAACGCACGCCCTTGTTTATAGCTCATATTTGGTGAGAGTACATTACAGAGTACAAAATTTCACCCTGCATGATCTTCTGATGCTTTCAAGTAACTGAAATGAATATATTTGAAATGCTGCTATGGATAAGTTATTGTACCAAAGTATCGCACTTGAGATTTACAATGATTCGAGAGTACCTTATTTAAGTCTCCGATATTTATTTCTAATTTATATTTTTTTAACCAACAAGCTTACAGCTTTCCTGATGCTAAAAGAAAACAGTTGCCTCTATATAGCAATTTTATGCCTACCATTCTCTCTAGCACGAAGTACGACTATGGCAACCACTGACGCTACGAGAATAATTATTATTAACAAAAGGCTATAGATAAATATCAATAGCATGGGTACTAGATTATGTAGTCTAGCGGTCCGGCGTCGAACTTTACTTTTTTAAGGTCCCGGGTTCGATTCCCGGATCGTAAACGCAATAAAAAAAAGAAAGAAAGTGTTTTTTTTTTCAATTTTCTAAAAAAAATAACATGAGGATTTAGACATGTGCAAGGCTAGCGATAGGCTTGCCACCTATCACATTGTGGGACTTAGTGTCTTCGGCTAGTCTTGGGTCCCTAGGTTGTTCCTATCCTACTTCTTCCTACTTCTTCGGGGATATGGCTAAAAGATACTGAATCTCTAAAATGTACGTCCGCGCATAGCTTCCGAACGACTGAACCGATTTAGCTAACTTTAATTTTGAATTATTTGTGTCCTGGAAAGTCCTGGAAAGGTTCGTAGGATAAAACTGGAAAAAAATGAAAAAAAAGTAGAAAAAAACATTGAAATTTACCCATTTACAATTTACTTCATTCAACCCGTTCAGTGGGTTCAACGGGTGGAATGAAGTAAGTATAGTCCGAGTGGATATAAACATTTTTTCAACATGCACATTTTATACAACCAACAACAATTTACCAAACACACCACTTTAATAAAACTGTTGTTGAGCCTACTACCACAAACGGCGTACTCACGCTGAAGTGATTTTCGTGCATTCCCGGAATGATTTCCTTATTGCCTCGGATCAGTTCCCAGAGGTCGTATTCACGATTCAGGGCTGTACCATACTTGAAAATTTTGGTGCACGAGGGTTTATGTTAACTCTACAACTACTATTATTAGTAAGCGTTTTATGATTAATAGTAAAAGTGAACACTTGTCTAGTTAATTTCGTTTATTAAAATTATCTTTACGGCCGTATTTCCGAAGACGAAGGCAAATGTAACCAGTGCACCACTAATAGCCCAAGGCAATACTACTCAGATACTTTATTGAATCAGGCGTTACTTTGCGGAAATCCATTATAATAGATGTAAAATAACCCATAATTTTGCTAATTCCGCGTAAGTAGTGTAACTGTTGTGACAAATAATCCTCAAAATGGCACAGAATGTAACTAACGTTCCCACACATGTAACAAACACAAATAAAGGAAGACCTCGGGAAACAATACAAATTGTCACGTTCTTTACATGTGCCAACCCTACCTAAAGTTTCCACCTCCCACCTCCGCGACCAGATCACAAATAGAGTCCGAACTCGTCCACTTGTCACGAAAACCACTTGTCACGTCCCTCGCCAAAATTTGTCGAGGAACTCACCACAGAGAACACCAAATCGCACTCGTCGACACACGAGTGACTTGCCGCCGCCTTTTTTTTTTTTTGGAATGACTAATGTGTTGTCAACCTCGCGGTTTTTACAACTTCACCGGGCTTTAGCACCGCCGCCTCGATTGCGCCCTTATATAGACAAAACGCCCCAATGTCAATTATTCGTAACTATAAAAATATATGCATCTGTGTGTTTGTTATCTCACATACCAAAAGAGACCGAGTTCTTGTTCGCTATCCGGTTTTAAAAACAGAAGAAAAAATAACAATTTAAATACAGTATATTTTTTTTAATGTTTGGCAACCCTATTTTCCCTGCGTTCACGCAATATTATCGGGCTAGTTATACCCAGTTAGAGATACAAGTACTAGACCATACGTGTTTTGTTCCTAACTGCCGCAATATGGCGCTCCTAAATCTTTGTTTTCTAATTCTCAGACAATAGGAAAACAATATATCTTAAGTACAATACTTGAGAAAACTTTATTGATATCTAAGAAGATGTTATTGATTTCAAGAACCTTAGACTCTTTTCGTCTGGTTATGAATGCCATCGTTGAACTTATTACATATTATAACGTTCGTTTAACTGAAAATAGCTAGGTGGATTAAATTAAATGTAATTAAATTTATTTATTTGCGGAATGTGTGTGTGTGTCTGTGTATTGAAAAGTTTGATACAAAGATATATAAACATACCAACATATTTTACCACATTATTGTATGCAATCTTCACGCCCATATCCCCGAAGTGGTAGGCAGAGGCACAACCAGGGCACCAGGGCCGAAGACACTAAATCCTACAATGTATAGGTGGCAAGCCTATCGTCAACCGGGCACATTTCCAATTCCGACCAACATTTTTTTATTATTAGAAAATTGGAAAAATCCAATTTTCTTTTTGTTGGCTGACCCGGGATTCGAAGCCGGGAACTCATGCAGTCAAGTCCAACACCTGGGCCCCAAGACCACAGAGGCGATCCTATATGCCTTTAATATATTGTTATAGATTAAATTAATCATGTAGAAAATGGTGATAATGATGGTAATTTCCCTGAGCGCCAACTAGACTTATTTTAGCTGCATTCTATATTTTCCAATGTAATACAAAAAGAAATGAAACATTTTAGACGTGGCAAATTAGTCAAAACATGTCAAATCCTGACAAAAAGTCAATCAACGTTTTCTGAAGAATAGATTAAAAGTCTGTACATTTACTGCCTTATTCATAAAAAGTAGTTAAATAACCTTCTAAACATTGCTTAATTAATAATTTGATTAATACTTAAATATTGTTTAAAAATTTGTTATTTATAAAGTACATTTTGACAGTGCTTAGTTAAATACTGTTTAACTTGGTAGGTTTCGGTAGAAATATGGCTGTATGCGTACTATTTTTGCTAAAAGTGAATTAAACAATTGTCATCCGTTGTCAACATCGTTGTTTCTGAATACTCTTGCTAAAGAGTATTTATATTCCTTGTCTATAACTATCTACCTGCTAATTTGCTGGGCACTGGCTGGGTCTGGGCTATGTAACTTGTTAGCGTTTTTAAACAATGTGATGGGAGTTTTGGCGCCATCGAGAGAAAACATGGTCGAAGTTTTTTAATAATTATTGAATTTCGTGTTAATATTGAGTGAAATTAGTAAATTTTGGTGGCATTTTGTACAATTTTGTTCAGTAAAAGTGCACAAATGAAATAATTATAAAGAAATTAGCGTATCGTATATTTCTCGGTGCCGCCAAATCTCGTTACATAAGCTTGTGTATAAAGGCCACCGCTTTACCCAAGAGCCTGACATGACTTATTGACGACTTACGACTGATGACTTACTAAAATTAATTGAAATTGATATAAAATTTGATGCAAATTTCTACTTGACTAATGACTAAATACTAACGTGAAGGCCAAAACTTAAAGAAAGAAAAAGAAAAGAACAATGTGATGCCAAAGTTCAGTACTAGTCGTATTATACTACAATAAAATTAAATTTATTAGAGTAAATAAAAGTTGATGCAATATAGTCACAAAACATTTGAACAATGCATTTTAAAAATAATGTTTAATGCATCTACAATATGTTACTAAGCTAAATATAAAATTATGTCATTTCTGTAATATTTTCTCCCGTGTTGGTTTGAGTTCCTTTGTAAAATAGACCATCTGTCTTCATACGAGACAGTGCGTAAAAAGCGAGCATAGGTTTACCGTCACTAGCACCGTGACAACTGACTAGGAGGCTGAGTTTCGCAGCGACTAACCCGGATTGGTACCCGCCTTACCTATTCCTGCCGCCATAACGTCAGCACTTGCTGTTGAATTGTTCCGGTTCGGAAAATAATGTAGCTTTTTGCTCGGGGCTTAACATCCCAGCCTCAGGTTGGAAACTCACCATTGCCACTTTTGGTGTCTCTAGGCGGCGTGAAATTCTCACCATTAGAAAATCTGTCTAATTTTTTGCTTCCAATAACATAAAAAAATGCTCTGGAAAACTATTCGTTTTTTAAATTCACAATTCTAATTCATTTCAATTTCTAAATTAACTTTAATGAAATCGAAATATTTCAATGCGTTTATTATAGAAAATTCATAAAAATACACAAATAAGTATGGCTAAATGGCTATTTGTTGCATTTTGTCATTGCACATAAAATCAGCTGTTTGAAATTTAGTCAGCCATTTTGTTGATTAAGGTTTTAAACAAGGGTCCGAGGTTGTTCAAAGTGACAGCTGTTTAAGACTATATTTAAACAAATGATTAACTCTTAATATCGTTTATGAATAAACATTTTTTAAACATTATTTAAATTGGTGATTAAAAGTTAAACAACGTTTATGAATAAGCCCGATGGTGGGCAAACTAATCCGACAATATTTATGTTGTCTTTTTCTGTTACTGTCGTTGAAAGAAGATAGTGATTACTTGCAAAGAGTTTTATGAGTGGGTAACAAAATTACCACCAATATTGAAATACTCCAGGTTAGTATCTGTTTTGTCACGAACACCTAACATCTAATAAAGGTGAAATAGTCCCCGGTGACACCATGCAGAGCAAGGGGAGAGATTATGGGAACTGCTCTGGAAGTTATCACCCCACGAGGATACCCAACCTTATTTTCTAAAAGTTTCTCGCCCACGAAGGGTTTCTCGCGTCAGACGCCTAAATTCAGTTAGGTTCAATTAGATCCAAACGGGTTTGGACCTACCAAATAGGTTCGAGAGCTTCCGGACGTTCCGAGTAATAACGCTTCTCTCTTTGGAACAATCGGAGGGTATCTAATATTCACACTAGAATTGCTATAGAGCAGTGCTAGGTGAAACAACTTAAAGAGGAGTAAAATTGTTATAAACCGACTCCCATTTCATTGCCAAGTCATGATTTGATGATTCCTTTATGAAAGATAAGACATGATTCCGAAGTGGTCTCACAATGAATGAAAATGTGATGTATTATTACGTATAACTCGTAAAACACTAGTCGGATTTTCGTAAAAATAATACACAATCTACCTTTCCAAAAAGAACCCTCAAAGTCTGTTGCTAATCGCCCGAGTAATTGGTTAATAAACATGCCAAAAAATACTGTAACATTAATAATCACCTCCTTTTTGGAGCCATTTTAAAATATGCAATTAAAGTCATTTTGTTTTGATTACCGTAAAATATTGGCGTTTATTTTAATCATAATCTCGGTCCAGATGTTAACTAATTGCGTCAGTTTGTAAGCATTCGCTAATTACCGCGTTATACTGCACAAGATCGCGGTCGGTTGCACTCTCGCTTTTACAGTAAGTGTCAACTTTGTACAATAAATGAACGCCGACAGCCTATCGACCTACTGACGGCATAAAATCTGCGGAACAACGTCAGGTTGAGTCATATAACGCAAGTAATAATATACTAGCAGCCCGTCCCAGCTTCGCACGGATTTTTTAATTATATTGGACGGCAAACAACTTATTAAAATATGTTATAAAACAGTAGCCACACAAGCCTAAACTTGTTGGTCTCCCCGTGTTGGTCCAGGCTCCGCTGCAGAATAGACCATCTGCCTCCCTGCCAGGCAGCTCGCAAAAGGCGAGCATAGGCTTACCGTCACTAATACCGTGACATCTGACTAGGTGGTAGTTTTGCAGCGACTCACCCGGATTGGTACCACTGCCTTACTTA
This sequence comes from Calephelis virginiensis, assembly GCA_002245475.1. NCBI lineage: Eukaryota > Metazoa > Arthropoda > Insecta > Lepidoptera > Riodinidae > Calephelis > Calephelis virginiensis. The sequence continues at coordinate 7,855 of NJDC01029175.1, read as the reverse complement.
TTCCTGCCGCCATAGCGTCATAACGTGTTCCGGTTTGGAGGGTAAGGTATCCGGTAAACTTACTTTTGCTCGAGGCCTAACATCCCAGCCTCAGGTTGGCAACGCACCATTACCACCTTTATGTCTGTCGGCGGCGTGAATTTCTTACCATCAGTAAATCCGTCTGCTTGTTTGCCTTCCAATATCATAAAAGAAACTTGAATTTGAAAGCAATTTGCTTAATTATACTGTACATATTAAACTGTGTTAGTAAAATATTGATATTAATAAATAAATATTTGCACAACATTACAAAGTAATCAAACTTTCTTCTTTCATAACACGAAACGAGCAACATGTTCTTAATATTTATTAAAATTATTTTTAGGTCCTAAGCAATTTACACTTGGAATTCTTGTGTATGTCAGTTTGTTACAATACATACAAAACAACTGAAAGACTTTTAATCAAGTACCTATTCACTATCTGAAGCATATACCTCTAATTTATAATTTAAATAAATATTTTACAAACTAAAATCGATAAAATAATAAAATATTGCTATTGATTGAAGTAAAATCAAAAGAACTAACTACCACAACGATAAATGCCACACGTATAAAAAAGTTTGTAAATAGTAATAAACAAAAAAACAGTATCTATAAAGACAAAAAACTTATTTTTAATGTAATACTTGTACATTTGTTCCGGAAGACCTCATTCTTCTATAAATACCTAGTTTTGTAAATAAACGATAGTAATGTTCCGGGGGCTAAAGCATATTATATAAGTTGATGCGGTTTACTTTTAAACTTCCTTTAGTCAGACGTAATTGCCATAAACCTGTTACCACAGCTTTTGCCTTTTAAAGCAATTATAAGAACCTCACGATATAAGATCGGAACCTCACCTAGATGACTCGGGATTTTCTGATGATTCAGCCATGACTACAAACTAAAAGGCCTCGTGTTTGATTCCCGATATGGATGAGTATTGACTTGATTGTAATGTACGCTTTTATTAACTTGCTTAGTATTGACGAATTTATGTAACGGAATATTAGGATTTTATCAGCAACTTTTAAAGTTCGGATTGATTCGGAACTTCACACACTAATCAATGGGCCGGGGACTACACAATAATTAAAAAAAAAACTTAGATTACACTGAGTATTATCGTCGGGATTTAAAAATAAACGTATTTTAAACCCCGACGCAAAACGAGGGGTGTATGTGTGTCTCTATTTATGGCATTGTAGTCAACCTATGAACTGATTTTGAAGCGGTTTTGTTGGTACGTAAAAGGAGGTGGTTGATAAATGGATCATAAAAGTAGTTTTAAAGTTAAGGTTTATAATAATAATTAATAATAATTATATGTAAATATAATATAATAATATGTAATTATCTCTGGACAAGTTACACAAATTTAATCTAACCCCAAAGTAAGTAAATTATATGCTTGTGTTATGGGTGTTAGTCAAGGATACCAATACACAGAAATACTTAAATAAATACCAGAAAAAACTTAATAAACACCCAGACCCGGAAATGCAGACATCACACAAATGCCTGCCCCCGTTGGGAATCGAACCCGAGCCTCGGGATTAGTCGGTGTAGTTAGGCGTGTACGCTAGCCACTGGATCAACGAGGCGGTCAATAAGGTATTACGTATGTTTCGTAATCTTTGCATTTCTTCTAAATCACAACAAAGAAGAGACGCGCAGTGAGGTTGCAGCACCTCTCTTTTTTTACACGTTACAGCACCTTTCTTCTTCCTCTTGCTGCGTTTGTTTATGCCATCGTCGTTCCTAAAGAATTAAATAGCGCTGTTTCAGTTTTCGACGCTAAATGAGGGGTTTTATTTACAACTGAAGTAAACGGGGAGTAATAGAAGTTTGCCACACTATGTCTGTGTTACAGATAAAGTAATTATTTGTGATAGCTATAAATACCCTTTTGACGCTTTTTTGTAAAATACTTGATGTTGACAACTGTGTAACTTCATTTAATGTTTTGTGCGTTATATTTTTTTGTGTATTATCAGAACCATCTCATAACATTTCTTTGATTATATTTCTATAGCACACGGTCGCCTGGAAGACATAGCTGAACTGGCGTTTTGGCCGCCTTTGTATCCCACTTTCTTTTTAAATCTTTTTAAGTGTATTTTGTATTTTTTTTTATTTTGTGCACAATAAAGAGTTAACCATTTCATAACCATTGTGTTTAACTAACTATCATTATATTCATGTTAGTTATATCTGTCACAAGATATAACTAACATGAGCGCTACGGAAAATCTGTTGTGTAACACTAATTGACCGTATTTGTAAGAGCGAGCTCCACGAAAGAGTAGGATTAAAAGAAAGGATAGGTGTTAAAATGAGAAACGGCATGCTCCGCTGGGCCGGTCATTTGGCAAGAGTTACAGACGAAAGACGGACAAAGCATCTGCTTTTCCAATACGAATGTGGATGGATGTAGGTACTCGGGAAGACCTAGGTTGACAATTCACTACTAAATCTCTCTGGTACTATCTGACGGTAGTGTCAGCAGTCTTCGAAACCGGCTTGTTTGAATGTAAAGAGTAATAATGAATGTAGAGGTGCCAGCAGGTTTGCAATGACCGTGAGATTTAGCAATCTCTGCCATCTACGTTAGGGACTTGGCGTGAAGATATTTATTAATAGCCCCGACCGTTTTTGTTATAAACTGTGGAGAATTATGTTTTTTATCTCAGCCTGAAAATTTTAAGCTTTAAATAAAATAAATATTTGTTTTGGATAATGATTCGGTCATAGTCACAAAACAACCGGAAGGCTTGGATTCAATTTTCGACAAAGGCAAGCATTTTTATAATGAAAGTCGATTTCTGTATTTTTTGGTGTAGATGTTTAACATATTTGTTCAGATATATCTATTTAAGTATTGCTGTGTAATAGTGTCGTTAGCATACCGCTAAAACTGTCTACTTTTAAGTTAGGTCATTAGCGTAATTTTTTATAGCATTTTTATATTTAATCGGCTTGTAATGATAAGTTACTAAAGTAAAACAAACTATAATTATTAAGACGCGGTAAAACAGAGCTAATTTCAACATTATTCCAGATATCTACACAAAACAGAAGAGTAATTTCCTCGATTTCCTTAGGATTCCATCCTCAAATATGTATTATATCCAGTAGCAGTTTGGAAGTCCGCTATTTTTTTGTTTATTTAATCTGTAAACATATGAGGGAAAAGTTTATTAACATACATACAAAAAAAAACATAAAAGTCGAACGTATAAATAAGTACCTAAATTAAATTCGATTAGTCTCATTTTTCAGAAATCGGTTAAAAACAGGTAGCCAAGAAACCATAAACCTAATCGCTATAATTAAAATGTCAAATCGTTAGCTTGTCATTAAAAGTGGTTGACCAGTACGTGATAAGTCAGAGTATGACCTTCCCACGATCTATTACATCTAGATAACTAGCACAGATTCCTACGGAGATAACTAATAGTAATGACATAATGACAAATTTGTATGTATGTTTTTGTATTGGAATGAATATACACGAATCACGTGTTGGCAAGCGTAAACCATGGCCTATAGGTTCTATAGTTTTATTAATAAATTTGTATATTGTTTTGTATTGGCGGTCAGGTAAAGGGGATTTTACTTTTGCTAAGCATTTATTAAAGCAATGTCACTCTTTTGATCCATCAAATAACTTTAAAACCCTTCATTTTTGCAGTAAAGGCAGGAAACTCGATTCGTTAGAGGCATTAGAAATTAATAAAAGGAAAAGTGATCTTCAATTATCAAATGATTAAGTGAATCTTCATAGTTCCCCACTGCTCGGTATGTTTTTGAAGGACTATACATACAGAAAAAAAAATGATGATGAAACTATATTCTGACAGCTATTTTTGACATACGTTAATTTTGACGTTTCCAAAAGGAAACATAATATTTCAATTGATGGTTTTGGCGCCATCGAGAAAAAAGATGGTCGAAGTTTTTTCATAATTATTGAATTTCGTGTTAATATTGAGTGAAATTAGTCAATTTTGGTGGCATTTTGTACAATTTTGTTCAGTGAAAGTGCACAAATGAAATAATCATAAAGAAATTAGCGTATCGTATATTTTCTCGTTGCCGCCAAATCTCGTTACATGAGCTTGTGTAAAAAGGCCACCGCTTTACCCAAGAGCCTGACATGACTTTCTGACGACTTACGACTGATAACTAATTAAAATTAATTAGAATTGATATAAAATTTGATGCAAATTTCTGCTTGACTACTGGCTAAATACTAACGTGAAGGCCAAAACTTAAAGAAAGAAAGAAATATTTCAATTTTTTTTATGTATAATGTTTTAATCTGACATGTTATTATTATTTTTTTTATTATTTCTTTATTATTATTTTCTTTATTATTATTTTCTTTATTAATAAGTTTTTTTGTGCGACGTTGTAATTTGATTTTTTTTTCAACTTATTTTACTTTATGATTTACATTTTTAAAACTTTTATTAATAGTAAAATTTAGTTTAATAAATAATATTAATAGTCGTTAGTATACGGGAAATTTTCCCCATTATTGGGAGGAAAATTTAAGGTTATCAACCCAGTCAATTAAAGTTTGCTTACTAAATGTCATCACACAGTATTTTTTAATTAAATACCGTCAGTTTGAGGATGATAATTAATTGGTATTATTTTTTGTTGTTAACCTCATTTGTTATAGCCCTGATAATGCATAAATAGTAAAACAGTTTTTTTTATGATATTGGAAGGCAAACAAGCAGACAGATTTCCTGATGGTAAGCAATTCACGCCTCCTAGAGACACCAAAGTTTGTAATGGTGCATTGCCAACCTGAGGCCGGGATGTTAGGCCTCGAGCAAAAGTAAGTTTACTGGCTACCTTATCCTCCGAACCGAAATACGTCATGACGTTATAGCAGCAGGAATAAGTAAGGCGGTGCGAAACTCTACCACCTAGTCAGATGTCTCGGTGTTAATGACGGGACTTTTACGAGCTGCCTGGCAGAAAGGCAGATAGTCGAACATTCTACAAAGGAGCCCGGACCAACACGGGGAAAACTAAGTTTCTAAATAAGAGTAAGTGGTTGACTAAGATATAATAATCGTACTAATATTGTAAAGGCGAAAGTATGTGAGTATGTACGTATGGATGTATGTTACTCTTTCACACACGAAAGTCTTAACTTGGTCTAAAATTTAGAACACAGGTAGATTGTTACCTGGATTAACATATAGGCTACTTTGAATCCCGATCACATACCGGGTTCCTGTGAAAACGCGGGCTACTGGTAACAACTAGTAAAAATATATTGTGGAAAGAAGATAAAAGTAAAATTAAAAAATTGTGTCTAACTCAAAAACCCTTAGCTATCAAAAAATTTAAGGACTAAGAAATTTGAGACGTATCCAAAATTTTTGTTAAGGTCAGACATAAGATAATTCAAAACTTCCACCATTTTTAAGAAAATTACGAGAACTTTAACCCCAATAAACTTCTACAAGCTGATTATATTTTATTGAATCAGGCGATACTTTGCGGAAATCCATTATAAAAGATGTAAAATAAGCCTTTATTTTGCTAATTCCGCGTAAGCAGTGTAACCGTTGTGGCAAATAATCCTCCAAACGACACAGAATGTGACAAGCCTAACTGACGTTCCCACCACCCACCTCCGCGACCAGAACACGAATATAGGAAGAGCTCGGGAAACAATATAAATTGTCACGTTCTTTACATATGACAACCCTAGCTAAAGTTCCCACCTCCCACCTCCGCGACCAGATCACAAATAGAGTCCGAACACGGGAAACAAAACCACTTGTCACGGCTAATTTTACATCAAGCTGATTATGTCAAACGGTAGGTATGGGACTATCGCTACAGCTTTTAAACATTTTACACTGCTTTATTACTTCATTAATGTACACTTACTGTGCTTGTCCTAGCAGGTATTAAAGTTTAGTATCAAAAATATTAAACCTTACGGCAGTTTAATGTTTCTGTCAAAACTGTAACTTTATTGATATGGCCACACTATTATGTTTCATGAAAATATTGTTTTTTTTATATAAGACTAACGGCCCTAAACGTGCTTCGCTACGTATCTTGTACATAAGCACAAATAATAAAGTAATATGTACTACGTATACATAAGTCTTTATAAATCATGACGTATATAACCGCATGAATTACATAATACAACAAAGCAAAAAAAAAACAACTAAAAAAATTTTTAAAATGATAGCAAAATACCCATCTGAACAAAGTTTAAATTTGACTGAAAAATACCCATTAATAAAATGTTCCGCCATTTACTGAATTCATTTGTTACAAAAAAAATGTGATAAATGAAGAACCGCACGACTGATTTTATGCAAAATTTACATAAACTATCTATTAAATAGTCCGACGAAAGCCTAAACATTTGGTTAGGATAGAACCCAGTCTTGAGTTATTACAACGAATAGTGGCATTGATTTGATAGATAGAAATCTATCTAGCGAACAAGCACACGGCTCTCTTAATAGCGAGAAATAACCTTTACGTACAGATACTATAGATTTTATAGGTGCGTTGCTGCCTCTTGTGCAAGTCTACCGGCTACCTTATCCTCTGGAATAGAACAAGACACTGCCAATATGGTGCCAGGAAAAGGCGATCTAGCCCTGGGCAAGTTACTATACAGCACTCTACGACCACCTACTTAACCAGTGATCACCTGCTACGAGCTGCCTAGCAAAGACACAGCTGAGGTCTCCTCTATTCAACGGACCCTGACCAATAGTGGAAAATATGTTTCGTAATTTCAAATGTGTTAATCAGGCAATAAATACACAATACTAAACTTTTCCTTTTTTTTAAATATTTTCTTCTACTCGTAGTAAGTCCGGGCTGTAGAATATACCATCTGCCTTACATTCCGACAACTGGGTGAGCATGGGCTTACCGTCTCTAACACCATGACTAGAGTAGGTGGCAGAGTTTTGCAACGACTGGTGGGGATTGGAACCACCGCCGTATCTATTTCTGAAGGAAAGTAATATTAAGGTGAAAGTTATACAATGTCACATACACACGCACGCACGCACGCACGCACGCACGCACGCACGCACGC
>NJDC01029146.1:0-13722 GCA_002245475.1 Calephelis virginiensis | reverse complement strand
TAAATAACAGCGCCACCTTTAAATAACTACTACTACTACTACTACTAATTATACACGTACTTCGTGGTGGTTTTAAAAATGTTACTTCTGGTTCTACCATAAGGACCATTCTACCATAAGGAGCAATAGAGTATTAATTCAATAGGTAAGTTACCATAACAGAAAAAACATACTACTCAAATGCAAACTTTTATAATTAAGTACTTACTCGTATCCTGCGATTTTTGCACTTACCTATCCGGCGAAAACACTTTTTTTATAACAACCCGATTTAATATTTTACTAACGCACAATTGCAATTTTAATGTAAACAAGTTCCGGAAGTTTGTCAAACTTTCGTGCACCTCGGCGCGTTGTTGCTGGAGGAGCACCAACTAGACTTTTTAGAAGCACAAACTAGGCTTGCTTAGTTGTTGAATTTAAAGAAGACTGGTTTTGCATAAAATGTGATATGTGTAAAAAAGGGTTATAATGTATAATATGTAAGATTTAAAGTGTATAATGTAAATATTTTAAGTGTATAATGGAGTAGTGGCCGCATTCCGATCCAGCGGTAGTTTTTGGAATTATATAGACGCGTCACAATAATCTTTGAATACTGAGATCTACGTTAATAAATATATTTTGAATTTAAATAAGTCTGATTGTGCAATAAATGAGATGTTTCCTATATGTAATTGTTATATATTTAATAAATATAAAAAGAGTTAAAATTAGGTAAGATTTCACCAAAACTGATTATGTAACAAAGGCGGTTAATAAAAATAAAAAAGTTTTATTACAAACTTAGGTTAATAATTTTTACACTGGTGTTTATTTTTTTTTCAATTTCATGTATATCGCAGCGATATATTTTGGGTTTTCGAAAGTATTTGAAATTAATATTCGTTCAAGTGATTTTTATCGATATGTTTCATTCAATATTATCTTGGTTAATAATTTTTAAACTGGTGTTTATTTTTTTTTTCAATTTCATGTATATCGCAGCGATATATTTTGGGTTTTCGAAAGTATTTGAAATTAATATTCGTTCAAGTGATTTTTATCGATATGTTTCATTCAATATTATCTTGTCAAATAAACATTAGCGGCCACTACCAACCTCCTGTTGCTGAAAGTTGACACAAATGTAGAAATAAATTATTTGTGTCCACTTTGAGCAAATGCCAAAAATACCAATTGGTACTCAAAGTGGACTGGGCTAGGTGTCGAATATGCAGGTGCCAAAAAACTGGGTGCTCAAAGTGGATTACCTCCAACTATTTCATAGAGTACCACGTCGCGATCTGAGCGTTCTTTTTTCGGATAGCAAATGGTTCCGTAATTATAGTAGTATTTGGTCGTGAATATAACGGACAAAAATATGCACTATTAAGTCTAAATTAAAAACCGCTAGTTGGATCATGATAAAACTGATACAGGACCACCAAGAAATCATGACCTATATTTCTAAAAAAAACCTTAAAATAGGTTGGCTTCTGGCCGAGTAGCACACAAAAAACGTGTAGTCGAATTGAGAACCTTCTTTTTTAGAGTCGGTATAAATAGTAATAATAGCACAAGCCGGTATTCTTTATTATTAATTTCTATTAATAAACATTAGAACCTATATTATTTTAATGCCCGCACACTATAGCAAATAAGGTCAACAATTGTTTAGAGAAAAAACTCAAAATTACAAATTTTTTTTTCTTAATCATGTTTTTGTATCAAAGAAATCCATGGAAAACTTGTTAAATACTTATTTTATTTAACATTTGTTATGGCAAAAGACCGCGAAAAAATACGCGGCTCTGATGATGGGAAGTGATAGTCGCAACCTATCACTATAGGTGTTGTTGGTGTGGTGTCGCTATATTCAAATATAAAAGTTGACTGGCTACCCTACCCTTCTTACCGGAACATGACATTGCCGTTATGAGCCATAACTCACCGAGACGCCATGGCGACGTGGCCAGTGACGTCGACAACTAATTCGTATTGAGATGTATGACGACTAACGCATTTCGCGACTGAATGGTGACGCTTTGGCAACGCAGGAACGCTAGACCTAGCCATGGCAACGTCGCTGGCCACGTCGCAATGGCGTCCCGTTGAGTTATGGCCCTTAAAGCTGCATTGATACCATTGATTACTTATGTAAGGCGGTTTAATTTGTCAACTGAGGTAGGAAATAACGAAAGGCTGTTTTTTTTATTCATGCTTCGGAAGCCAGGGTCTCACAGTTAAGTTTAATTAAATTTTCTAAAAGCGTATTAAAAAACAGAAAAAATATTATTACTGCCAGCTTTTTGCCCGCGATTTCGTTAGCCTAGATTAGATTTTCGTACAAAATTTCTTCCCCCATCATAATCCTTTGGAGGTTGCTTTTCATCTTTAACTGTATGCAAATCAAATCTCATAAAAATCAGTTCATCGGTGGACGCGAACGTGAAACAAACAGACAGATAGACGGACTTTCGTACTTATAACCTAGTTAAGGTACGAAATGTAAAAAAAGGAGGAAAATATATTTTAACGATCTCAATATTTTTTAGTTAATAAAATTTGCCTATAGGCCTAGGGTCCTAGGACTCCTGGTAACTTGATCCTGGTGGTGATGGTGGCAGGTAGAATGGTAGAAGGAATTAAGTGATAAAGTGTAGTGGTTCTCCAAAGCTAGTCAAACCTCTCTTTACCAATTAAGGGCTTGAAGATGTCTGAGGTTTGAGATTGGAGAGATGAAAGTGAGGTATCAACGGGTCTATTTTATTTACAACTAGCTAAGCTAGTCTTTCCCAAAGTGGGCGATAACGCCCCCTTGTGGGCGCTGGAAGCCTAGAGGGGGGTTGTATAAATCTTGAAAAAAATGTTTTTTTTTAAACTCCAGGCGAAACAATTAGGTATGTTATAGACAAGAAAAAACGAGATGGGGGCGCTACATAACAACTGATTTTCAACGTGGGCTTTACATGAAATAAGTTTGGGAATCTCTGAGCTAAGCTGACAGAATTTTGTCCTGTCCTAACAATGAGTATTTTTTTTGCACTTGAAGTTTCTCCTATACTGACGCATTAAAAAAATAGCAAAATTGGACCATCCGTTCTTGACATTCTCTTAAAATATTACTTGGAAAATACCTAAATGTCATTGTTCCCCGTGTTGGTCCGGTCTCCTTTGCAGAATAGATCATCTGCCTTCCTGTGCCCAGCAGCTCGTGATTGGCGAGCATAGGCTTACCGTCACTAACACCGTGACATCTAACTAGGTGGTAGAGTTTTACAGCGACTCGCTCGGATTGGTACCAGCACCTCACCTATTCCTGCCGCCAAAATGTCAGCGCTTGCCGTTGACGTGTTCCGGTTCCGGACAAGGTAGCCGGTAAACTTACTTCTGCTCGAGGCGTTAGGTCGGCAACGCACTGTTACCAACTTAGTGTCTCTAGACGGCGTGAGTTTCTTACTATAAGGAAATCCGTCTGCTTGTTTGCCTTCCAATATCATAACAAAAATGCTCCGTATTTATCTGAAATACTTAATTGTTGTGTTTCACATTGATTATTTCCTGATCTAATGGAACTTAGTAAAGTTGTACCAGTCCTTAAATAAGAAAGTTCATCTGATCCCTACCGACTTATCTCCATTCTGCCAACCATTAGTAAAATATTTGAAAAAATATTGTCTGGAGCCTTCGATTGCGTTAACCATGTCACATTGATTAAGAAATTACGCCTTCATGGAATAAGTGATAAGGCACTCAATTTTCTGATTTCTTGATTGATTTATTATTGAGAAAGTTGAGATAAATGGTTAGATAATATGGTATGGTTTGTTACAATGGGTGTCCCCCAGGGCTGCATTTTTGGAACATTTTTGTACCTTTAACCCAACCGGAACACGTCAAACTTAATTAATGACTTACCTTACTATGTAAGAGATAAATCTCAAATCGTATTGTTCACAGATATTCACGCCCATATCCCCGAAGAGGTTGGCAGAGGCTCAACCATGGTACCCACGACTAGCCGAAGATACTAAGTTCCACAATGTGATAGGTGGCAAGCCTATCGCCAACCGGGCACATTTCCTATCCCGAGCAACATTTTTTTTTAATTAGAAAATTGGAAAAACCCAATTTTCTTTTCGTTGCCCGACCCGGGATTCGAACCCGGGACCTCATGCAGTCAAGTCCAACAACTGAACCGCTAGACCACAAAGGCGATTGTTCACAGATGATTTTTTAAAAAATCTTTTGTTCTACGTTCCTGTTGTATGGGACTTCAACGGTAAGGTCACTCACTCCAAGACTTTGTTGGGGTGTTAAAGACGTATTTCTAAGCCTAAGAACTAACGGAGCGGTATTTACGTGCGGTAGGAAGCTGTTGTAAATATAGGTTGTAAATTTAGATGCATAAGGTTACCGGTGAACCAGAAATCTTAATGGGATGCGATCCCACTTCTAATATCGAAGCGGATTGCCATAAAAAGGGACCGTCGCTCGCCTCCCTCTGTGCTGTTCATATTCACTCGCCTATATATTAGAACTTGGGAATTAAACCAATAAAGTGATCAAACGTGGGCGTATATTTAACAATTGTTTATTCTTAAAATTATATAAAATAATAACTAAACATTTAATTCTTAAACTTCTAAATAGGTATGTAAAAGCAAACAGGTAACTAAATCAATTGCAATTGAAAACCAAATGCACAAAAAACAGCGGCAATACAGCGCAAAATTTATATACGCCTCGCGCGAAGTGCAACAGCGACTTTCGACTCGAGTTCAAAAACATATTTTTAGTTGGTACTTACCTATGTATGTTGTTATAGTTAAATTGTATGTTAATTGTCTAACCTTCATATAGTGTTATAAACAAGATTATGCATGTGGAAGAAAATAATAAAAACGTGTCATGTTCTACTGATATTTATTATGAATCCAAAAGCTTGTGTATTTGTCATAATATTAAGACATATTTTAATGACATAAAAGGACGTAGTACAAAGTACAACACTAAACAAAACAAAGCACTAAACAAAAGTTTTACGCAACTGTACCCAATCAAAAGAGACGAAACACGACGACGAATACAAAGAATAAGTATCAGCGAGAGCGCGGTACTCTCCCTCATTCCCCTCACATATCTCCGCCAATACCTTGAAATGAGTTTCGGGCAGTAATGTTATCTACTTCGGAGGCGCAATCAAGTTTTGCGTGTACTGTACAAGGCAAATAGGATAAATGATATGTCCTGGTTGCAGAGGAGTTTGTTTAGCTGTTTCTCCTCTCACCTGGCTAGGTGTGTAGTAGGCGTTAGTAGTTTACGGTAGATAGGGTTGAGTTTGTTTAAATTTTAAAAATGTCTTATCTTGTAATAAGTAAAAATAAATTGAATATCAGATTATATGACATAACATAATATATTTTTATAAATATTACATTGCACACCACAATTTCATACATAAAAAGAAAGGTAGCCCCGCTATTTTTTTTATTTTAAAGCAGCCTTTCCCAAAGTGGGCGATAACGCCCCCTTGTGGGCGCTGGAAGCCTAGAGGGGGGCGGTATAAATCTTGAAAAAAATGTTTTTTTTTAAACTAGGCGCAACAAATATGTTATTGAGGTTATTGACAAGAAAAAAACGAGGTGCGCTACAAAACAACTGATTTTCAAAGTGGGCGTTACATGAAATAAGTTTGGGAACCTCTGTTTTAAAGTGTAAAGCTTTTCATCATATAATCATATCTCACGTTCTGCAAGGCTATTCAGCATATTTTTAGTGACGATCACTGGGTCAAGTGTACATTAAATAGCTGTTAAATGACATGTTTTGTATTTGATCTCTCCATTGTGTTTCTGTTGGTTGCAGGTGATAGCAAATAATATATAACCCGTCATTCGACTGCCATAAAGATACGGAATCAGCCCCCTGTTAATTATTGCCTCTGTTTGTCTTAATAAACAAAGATTAAGGTAAGAGTAATTATTAAGGTTGATATTGGAGTTTTAGCGCCATCGAGAGAAAAAATGGTCCAAGTTTTTTCATAATTATTGAATTTCATGTTTATATTGAGTGAGATTAGACAATTTTGGGGACATTTTGTACAATTTTGTTCAGTGAAAGTGCACAAATGAAATAATCATGAATCGTGTTTTTCCTTGTTGCTGCCAAATCTCACTACATGAGCTTGAGTAATAAGGCCACCGCATTACCCAAGACCCTGACATGACTTATTGACGATTTATGACATTATAAATGAATCCCGATTTTGGTAAATTTGATGCAAATTTCTACTTGACTAATGGCAAAATACTAACGTGAATGCCAAAACCTAAAGAAAGAAAGAAAGATTGACATTATAGCCTATATCAAAATGTACTTAATAAAGACTTCAATAAAAGTTTGAACCTTGGAGTATTTTAATGCATGTTGTTCAATAAGAAGATAAACTTATATTAGCATATTAAATTACATTTATTACTTATAGAAATTTAAAAAAAATTAAAACCGTTTCGATTTTTTATTTCGTTTTTCTCATCTGTTCTTTTTATGAAGCCATGTCTTAAGATTAAAGAAATCAGCGTTAATCAACCTTCAAAACCCTGAAGGTACCAGCTATCCCAGCATACTCCTCGCTAAATTTGTCACTTGACCTGAAGTTCTCGTCGGTACTTGCTTCATTCATCTCTTCCAGGTGATTCAGGTGCTCCTCAGAAGATAGAGTTTTGACCCACATATCTAGAATTGCAAAGTACAAGTTTGAATAAGTATCCCCCTTAGAAAAAATAAGATAATTTGAAGAACACTAGGTTTACAACGGTTAGGTTTTTGCTAAAAGTTTTACTGCAAGCTTAATGTTAAAGAACTTTTAGTCAGTTCAGATAAGTTACAGTCAAATCAGTTAAGTTTGAAGTAAGATGGTGTCACTAAAAATATATAAAGTATTTTTTCATAGACATTCTTCGATAACGAGGAAGTGTATGAAAAAAAAATTTCATAGTCAAAAATAATCTTGCATTTTGGTAATCCCAGAGTCATACGATTAATGCGAAAATTTGTCTGATCGCATCTAACAGCAGAACTGTTTCCGACAAAATTTGGCACAAGATTGTGGAGTCTCAAGGTCAAATATTACATTATGGTATTTTTTTACGTATTGGCTCTGTCAGCCAACAGCCATATGTTTATCCGCGATATTATAAGCATACAATATCTACGATTTTTCTACAAACTTACATCCCCTATTTTGGTCTTTTGGGGTTGGTTTTTTTAGGAAATAGGCTATGTCTTTAGCTATATATGCTTCTCAAATTTCATTAAAATTAGTTCAGCGGTTTAGCCGTTAAAGAGCAACAGATAGTCAAAAAGACTTTCGCATTTATAATATTAGTACGAACGATTGCTGAAATGATTACCACAGTAGAGCGCATAATATTAATCCAGAAGAAGCCTCGGACAATTAGTTTTCAATAATTTATAAGTTTAAGCATGAACACATTATATTAAGTGGAAGTAGTGGGTTACCTCAATAAAGTGTGAGAGATCACTAGATTAACGTCTTAAACGTCCCAAAAAATGCCCTTCGCCATTACACTGTAGTAGTGAAAGGACATTGTTTTTATGTTGGTTCCTCTTCCGAGGTGCAAACTTAACTTTGCTGAAAGAAAGTTGATATCCACATCAGAAGGACGTGTGTCGTAAGTGGGATATCTGCCATATCCGCCTAACACAACGATGGTGACAATGTCAGTCAGATCAGCGCACCATGCGGACTATTTTATTAGAAGTACCAGTGAACTGCGCTGAGCCCTAAGGCTATTTTACAGTCCTATTACCATGAATCGTGCTATACCATAGTCATAGACTAGCTATCTTCAAACCTCTGCTTGGGCAAGGAAGGTACTGTAAATACTCGTAATTCCAAACCCGCTAAGGCTGGAAGAATCAGACTCACCCTGTAACTCCCGGATAGATTTCTCCTCTCCACCGTAGTCTTTCGGCAGTATCTTCTTATCGAAATAAGCAAACAGGTCAGCCGGGGTCTTGTGCACGACGATTCGACTGGCAACCTTGGCACTAACTAGCTGCTTGATAATTGCAACTACACCGACAACCAGTTTAGAGTCAGAAATGATATGGTGATGGATTAATCTCGTTCCAAAGCCATCCTGTGGAAAGAAACGGTACATATCTTGAGAATGATTACATACTTGAGATGCAACCATGAAACTATAGCACTACTGGAGGTTACACTCACAACAAAGTCCTGATGTCATTTCCAAATACTCCTGACTCACTCCACTGTACTGACCTCTATGAGATTCTTTTGGTGTCAATTAACAAAGTCGAAATGTAAGAGAACCCAGTATATTATGGTAAGTCAGCAGCATTTGGGAATGACTTCAGGTCTTTGTTAAAAGTGTAAAGTCCAGAAGTAATATAGCTTCATGGTTGTAACGATGTATCGTTACGCGCTTTGGTTGACACAATATTACAAAAGCATCGCCGATACAGATATGTACGACTAGAGGCACTGTAGAATGGAGATTAAAAAAACGTGAAAAAGCGTTGGGTTTAAAAACACAAACTTTCTTCCCGAGATGGTCCGAGCTCCTTAGCAGACTTCTTCTGACTTTTTGTGCCAGGCAGCTCGTAAAAGGCGAGCACAGGCTTACCGTCACTGACACCGTGACATCTGACTAGGTGGTAGAGTTTCGCAGCGACTCGCCCGGATGGGTACCACCGCCTTACCTATTCCTGCCATAATGGCAACGCTTGTTAACGCATTCCGGTTCGGACGGCAAGGTAGCTAGTATACTTCCTTGTGCTCGAGACCTAATATCCCTGCCTCTGGTTGCAACCATTACCATCTTTGGTGTTTCTAGGCGGCGTCAATTTCTTACCATCAGGAAATTCGTCTGCTTGTTTGCCTTCCAATATAATAAAAAAAACTTAGTAGCACTTATAACAGTATTTATTTCCACTGACATTCACACATATATACATAACTTGAGAGTCCCTTACGAACTAGGCAGAAAGTGTCGCGTGCTAAATGACACTGTCCTTGCAACCTGCGTGTTTTCTTTACATTCGTTGCGGTTCACTTGTTGGACTTGACTGCATGAGGTCTCGGATTTGAATCCCGGGTCGGGCAACAAAAGAAAATTGGGGTTTTCCAATTTTCTAGTAAAAAAAAAAATGTTTCTCGGAATAGCATATGTGACCGGTTGGCGATAGGCTAGCCACCTATCACATTGTGGGACTTAGTATCTTCAGCTAGTCGTGGTTGTGCCTCTGCCTACCTCTTCGGGGATTTGGGCGTGAAAATACTTTTTTTTTCATTACGTCTCATACAAGCCAGTTTCGAAGACTCTTGACACAACCCTAGTCTAAAATCCAAGCATTTTGTTTTTGAAATGGAGAATGATGTCCCCCTGGTGCCTACATCCATCCGCATTAGCTTTGTATAGCTGTTATATTTTTTTATATGGCATTTTCTAAACATGATCGAATTAACGAAACATGAATAAACACTTTTTTCTCGATCTTTCTTAACTATCAATTTTATTATAATAACAATTCTAATAAGCTTAACCAGCGATTTATTCCTACTCCCTACACACACTCTCCCTACTGAAAACACTACAGTTAATCGATATATACAATTTCATTTATTTGTTCCAACACTACATCGTCGACTAAAAACAATGTAGAGACCAAAAGTATCTTCCTACTTTACAAATTACACTTCCCTCACAATCGAGTAAAGCAGCACGGATTTTAATAAAAAAATAGATTTAGGTTTAGTAGAGCTTCACTTTCATAGTTGACCCTGTACCCTTCGTTGTTTTTGCTTTGGTGGACGTAGCTTCTTCTCGGGGGTTGATTTTTCTAAATTAATTATAATAAGGTTTGGTTATGGATCGATTTACTACTTTTAGGACTTTTTTATTCGTCAAAGTTTTCTCTAAAACTCAATACTTCTCGAGTTATCCGCTAGAAAGATGTATATTTTTTTAAAAATAAAGATGCTTTTTCGCAAATAGCTCGATAATATACTTGATTTTATCAAAAAATCAAAATATAACTTTTTAAAAAATCACTAAGATAATGCTGTGTTTTAAAAGAGTATTAAAAAAATGTGAAACTTCACGGAACGCTTGGCAGATGTGAAACATCGACATTATTTTGTAAAAGTAATATGCAAAAAATATCAGAATGTGTTAGGAACTAAATATGTCATAATGAGAAAATAAAATATTACGGTGGGAGAGAATCGCACAGTCGATTGCGCATGGCGACGCGTCGCCACACCGTACACACTACTGCATATAGACTGTTAAGGGATGACCTTAACCACCACTCCAAAAAAATTAAGTATCCACTAACAATTCAGAGGCAGCTTTATTTATGTGCTTGTGTTATAATATGATCTGGAAGATTGGCTGATTGAAAGTGTCTCTCTAGCCTCTACACTTTTTATCGTCGGCGGTTGGTGGAATTCCATTCTAAATAGTGTCTATAAAGTTCATAGATTTGAAAAAAGGGTGTTTCAATTAAAAAAAATTCTAAGTTTGGTTAATTAGGTCATCTTAATTATCTTAGAACTAGAACTTAGAACAAGCTCTTTTGGTCTCTATATAATTAGAGCTTCAAAAACTGGTCACATTCTTCTAAATAACTCAAAAAAAAAATGACAGCGATTTTTGGCAATATTTGCTAAATGTTATATATATTATACAGTTTATCCCCTTATGTTTCGGTATTATTACTATTTTATGATATTGGAAGGCAAACAAGCAGACGAATTTCCTGATAGTAAGAAATTCACGCCTCCGAAATACATCAAAGGTTTTAATGGTGCGTTGCCAACCTAGGCTGGGATATTGGGCCTCGAGCAAAATTAAGTTTACCGGCCACCTTACCCTCCGAACCGGTATACATTAACGGCAAGCACTCGTCAGTGCTATGGCGGGAAGAATAGGTACGGTGGTGTTACCAATTTGGGCGAGTCCCTGCGCAACTCTTTTACGATGTCTCGATTAAGAAGTCTCTTCTAAATAAAATATAATAATGATATTATAATGATATATTAAAATATAATAATAATGGTATATGTCTTAAGATAATGACATTTACTGAATATAGAATTATATAACTATGCTTTTTGAATAGTTCAATATGTTTTCTTTTTTTGTTTATAGGATGAAAAGTGAGTAGGTAAGATATCATTGACTGACATTTTGTGTGTTCGTTACTATGAACACACACAAATTTCAGTCTATTTATTTATATATTTATTTGTGTTTTAAAAGTCGCGAGTCTGTATTTTTGAAAGTGCTTAGGTAATTTTTTTAAAAGCGTCTCCACACCCGTATCCCCTGAGAAGTAGGCAGAGGCACTACGACTATCCTAAGACACTCCACAATGTGATAGGTGACAAGCCTATCCCTAAACGGGCACATACTCGATCGAGGCCAACATTATTTATTTATTTTTATTGTAGTATTCAATAGAGGGTAGTTTGCAAGCCCACGGACGGGTTAGTCAGTTGGCAATAAACGACATAACCAGCTTGCGGTGTTTCTTTGTGCTCCTTGGGAACATACACCACAGAAAATTAAAAAAACACATTTTTCTTTTTTTTGGTGCCCGAGCCGAGGATCGAACCCGGGACCTCAAGAAGTCAAGTCCGACGCCGGACAGCTAGACTATAGAGGCAATATTTTTTTTTAAATAATTTTCTTTTTCACTTCTTTTGACGTGTTAATAATTTGCAAATAATGTCTTACCACATATATATCTGTCACTTCCTTCTCCGCCACCATGTCATAGTTAGCCAAAGCACTTCCCAGATTGATATCAGTCACGTCTACGATCAGAGTCAAACCGTCGCTGCAATCGTGCATTTTGAAGTATTCTGCTAACTAGAAACAAAACAAATGATTGATGATAAAACTATTACGGATAACGCACACTTGAACGGGTCGCAGTGTGTCGGTTCTGGGCGCAAGTTATGCCACGTTTTTTTTTGAATGTGTTGCCAACCTGTGTGTTGTTTTTATAACTTTTCCGGGCTTTGTGGGCCGAGCAGAGTGCTCAGGCCGAGACAAGACGAGACGAGATGGAATGGACTGTTCCCTACAACGTCAGCAACAAGGCTGTCTCCCGGGAGACCGTACCTCAACTCGGTGCTGCGTTCTGGTTACTGAGTGGACTTGGAGGAATAGTGGCCGCTCGTCCCTTGGCATAAGGCGCCGAGCGCAAAAGAAGTCCTCGTCGCCGAGATCGGCGGCGACGATGAGACGACGAGATTACTAACTCACAGAACACGTGTAGTGTAGTTAGTGTTGCTTAGATTGGGAGGGAGGCTTGCGTATGCCGCGGTTATTGGATCCGTAGTAAGTATCTGATAGCACGTGATGGAGTCTCCTAAGTTTGACGCGCGCGTTTGTAATATAGAATAGTATGGAGATTAAACCAAGACTTACTTTAAAATTCCGTAGTGCTAAATTGAATTGCAATAACTACGTAGTTTACTTAAATAATGTAAGCAAGTAATCAGTCAGTTGCATTTTTAAAAAGATGGCAGAAAAAAATGAGGTAGGTAACAAGCCTATCCCTAACCGGGCACATACCTAATCGAGGCCAACATTATTTATATTAGAAAATTAAAAAACACATTTTTCTTTTTTTGTTGTTGTCTTGACGCAGAACTCGCTGCTGCAATACCGCAGAAACCGCTTGGGGGCCTCGGGCATGTTTTCTGTGCGTGTACCATTTCGAACGTTTGCTAGTAGTTTCTATGTCTACTGTTTCGTTTTTGTACTGTGGCATGGCAAAGCAAAAACAAGACCGCCGCGATGCAGCCCAGCACAGTGTGCGTGGCTCCATATAAAATGTATGAAAATAATCTATATATAAGACGGGTTGCGCTTCGATGCGCCCAAAAAGGCCCGTCAAAAGTGTGCGCTTTACTATCCTATTCCAGTTAAGTACGAAAAAAAACCATCTTGCGTTAGTTTGCGAGCTACCCTTTAAATTGGAACACAAAAGGTGTTAACCGACTTCAAAAAAGTAAGAGGGCATATTTTTCTTTGTATTTCCTTCTATTCCACCACATATTTTTTTTATTCAGAAGATCACTTAAGAGACTCGGTGACAGACTCGGTGGTAATAGTCCTTTAATTCCTTCCTAGGCTTCCTATGGTAAAATATTCACGCCACCTAGAGACCAGTGTTGCCGAAAGTACGGCAATTGCCGTTTCATCCAGCAATTAGCCTTACAATTCACACGATGTACGGCATACGGCTGAATGGTCACTGCCATATCATTAAATACGGCAATTTTTTTTATATCGAACGTTTCTTATATCCAACTATGTTACGATCCCTTCCGAAAAAGGCAGTGAAAAAGCGCTCTAGCGCTCTAGCCACAGCACCCTCTACTATTGTCTATACCCAGAAATGGGGAAATGCTGTGTGGGTATAAACCCACACAGCATTTCCCCATTTCATTTCAACCATAAGGCGGAACATAACATTTCCTATAAAGCCATGGACCACCTTAGGGAAATTTTAAAATCAGGGATTACAGATTCGAAAACTGCAACAGATATTACGTCAAAAAGAACCAAACGTAACGTAAAAAAAGAATTTAGAAAAAGTAGTTGACGAGTCAACTGATATACGAGGGTCAAACTGAAAGTTCTTAGAAAATCAAAAACTAAGCATTCTAGC
>NJDC01029061.1:145534-158667 GCA_002245475.1 Calephelis virginiensis | reverse complement strand
GGGGGGGGGGGGGTGCAAATTTTTATTCTGTCGATATTTTCTGAAACGTCATGTTCTTTTATCATGTTAATTACGCATCATGTAATTACAATTCTGAACATAGTATTTTCAAAATAGTTTTAGCATATTTGTCCAATGTACATACATTAATAACATCTGGCCAGCTATTTTCATTGTTAAAGTTTTGTGTATTGTTTAAATTGGAATCGTTAAAGCCCTGCCAATGCATGAATAGCGGAACCGGCTTGCTAAAATATAATAATAAAATTATGTTGTGGAAGGTAAAAGTGAAATTAATAAATTTTGTTTTGCATCCTCCTTAACATTCCCACAAACTTTTTGTCAGACGTTATCAAACATAATAATATTTAATAATTACAATAAACACCCAACTATATTTTTAATAACAGTATGTGTCTCCACGTCCCACAACACTTATAGCCCTTTCACCTCGCCTGATCTCGTACCCTCAGATGGGATATAAATTACTCTGTAACAATATACTTTTGAGATTAAAAGGGTGTCTGAAGCCTCCAGCAGATGGTATATGCTTACAAAATGTCGGGGACATACATGCTGAATTTTGACATTTGACAATTTGATGAAATGATGAAAAATGTATTTTGACAATTTTAGTTCTATTTTTTTTTTATTTAATTGAAATTGCATTATTTTTTTTATTACGAAATGTTATTAGCTTAAGTAACAAAAAATACTCATGCAGTATCCTCGAAGTGGAAGGCATAAGTAGATTAGGGCACCCACGACTACCCGAAGACCTAAACAAATAGCTTTTGAAACACCTATCACAACAGCGCGGCGATTTAAACTTTAACATGAGGTCAGTTTAGAGTTACATCTTCACGCCAAGTCCCTTACGGGGTAAGCAGAGAGAATCGAGTGCCAAACCTCACGATCCTGACAAACCTGTCTGGCTTCCATCACATTCATTAACCCTTTTCATACAAACACGCCGGTTTCGGTGACTGTTGACACCACCTTCGGATAATACCCGAGCGATCTGATAATGAAATGTCAACTTAGGGCTCCCCGGGTACCTACATACATTCACATTCGCATTGTTTATCTGCTTTTTCCATATTTCATCTGCCATTCTTTCCATATGAAACCTGTGGAGCACGCCGTTTTTTATTTTAACACCAGCACTTTATTTCAATCCCAATTTTTTTTGAATTTTAATCAAATTTAGTCTAACTTTTAATGGCAATTTCAGATCTGTAATTGAAATTCCTGTATCAGCTATTATTGTAGGTATTCATGTTATGGTAAATTTGATATTTTGTTATAAAACACGTTAGATTTAAAGAATATTTTATTTTGTTACCTTCTTAAGTAGAAAAAAAAACTTTAACTTTAGGTGAATGTGCAATAGGCAATGAGCCCAATTTGTATAAAAACAAAACAACACATCATAAACTCCGTTTTGATGAATCTATAAATAAACGCCACTCACTAGAAACGTAATTGTGTAATCCCTTTGCAGCCATTAAACCAGGTACATTTTTATTTTTAAATACATATTATTCGTCCTCAAATGTAGAAACTCAACGCACGTTTTGCCTACCTTTTGGGGAATTCAAGGCTTATTTTTGATTTCCAGTGGGTGACCAAATTAATTTTTGTAAGCCTCACTTACTAAAGGTGTCACATTGAAACGGTTTTCTTCCAACATATACTCACCGTAAATAAAACAACAACTATTCCGGTATATCATTTAAACAAAGTCGTTATGACGATACCATATCAAGTAATGTTAAGAAAACTCGATATTAGGTTAAAGTATCTTCACGCCCATATCCCCGAAGAGGTAGGCAGAGGTACAACCAAGTCATTACGACTAGCCGAAGACACTAAGTCCCACAATGTGATAGGTGGCAAGCCTATCGCCAACCGGGCACATTTCCAATCCCAACCAACAATTTTTTAGTAGAAAATTGGAAAAATACAACTTTCTTTATGTTGGCCGACCCGGGATTCGAACCCGGGACCTCATGCAGTCAAGTCCAACACCCGGACCGCTAGACCACAGAGGCGATTAAATATTAAAGGCGATTAAAGATTAAATATTAGTTTAAATATCCGTTAATTAACACTGAAATATAGTGATTTTTAGTGACAGCTATAACTCGTAAACAAGAGTTACAAAAAAATTGGGGTTTATTTAGAATCAGCGTTGTCAATTTAGTAAACATCGAGTATCAAAAGTCATTCATCACACAAAATGTGCGATTTTGTTGTGCAGCGTTATAATTTTTTTTTATATATTAGGTAAGGAGAGTATAAAAGTGCCAGTTTCGAATGCATCTCTTTTAGCTTATTATGGGTAAGTTTCTTCCGTTTCGAAATATGGGATTCTCATTTTGAAAAATTCTGTATAATTAGGTACAATCTTTAAAGTACAATAGAGTATGTATTTATAATATGAATATGTATATAATAAGTTTCATTCATGCAAGCCACTTTTAAAGTCGTTGAAAACTTTGCCTTAATATTGTTTATATATCTTGGCCCTCTGTAACAACTTTACCACACATATTCCGCAAATAAAAAAATTCAAGTCATTAATTTCATTTTAAGATTTAAATAGATTCAGGAAATCTGGTTATTTTTTATGGCTACCTAAATACAAAAACTGGGTTCTGAATCTATGTAGCGTCAAATACATTTACGGATTATATTCGATGCACTTACTATAAAAGTTGTACGTATAGTGGAGCTCCTTATATGGTGAATGTCCGTCCCACTTATGTCTTTAGTCAAAGTTTTTTGTGACCACCGAATGGCCGAGGTGTACCACAAATCTCGGTTTTGGTTTCCATCATTTGTGTAATAAACATTTATAGGTATTGGGTTTTTGAACACACAATTTGATTATTTTGAGGTTTGATCAATTTGCACCATTTAACCAGTGTTATGTTTTTAGATTTTCAGCTCTGTTATTTTAGAAGTTAAAATGAAGCTGTAAACACATATTTCACCTGTTTCAGAATGTTGGTCTATAAAATAAAAACACCACTATAAGAATATCAGTATCATTCATTAAAACGATAGACATCCCGCATGTACATGTAGGTATGTCAAACGTTTTTTTGTAGAGTCAGTTCTGTTTATGGAAAACATATTGTATTCTTTAACCTTAAAAACATCCATACTTATTATACATGAATATAAAAGTATAATTTTACGCCCAAAGGACTTTAAAGTTGGTGAAAATTTGAACTACATTGTCGAAGTTGTTGATCAGCTAGTTATTTTTACGAATGCTCGAAACGGTCTTGTCCCGTTTAGACGCAGTTTTATTTTAGAGTAAATCACAACCTTTGATGATTCCCCCGTGCGTTTCCTTCCATCAAGTAATACGTATGCTTGACTTTCAATTTTATAAAAACAATTAAAAGCTAAAAAACGGATACCACAGAAACGTGATTTTATCCGGATTTTTGAACTCTTATTATCTTATTAAAAATTCAAAATACGCAACGTATCTTCAATACCATAAAAATATTTTTTTCTAAACATATTTGCAAAAAATAAGAAAACATGATATTTGACAACTAGAGTAAACGTAATCCTTTTTCAACAATCATTAATTGTTATATTTTAAACACAAATAAGAATTACCTAAAGAGTATTTTCTTACGTAGTTTCAATGTATATAATAATAAAGTTTTGTTTGTTAATTTTATTTAAAATGTAAAAGTAGCAGCCAATTCAATCCAAAACTACTCCTACAAAGTTATGTCCAAAGGACGTTGAGGGTGTCCATTAGACAAGCTCAGTGGGGCGCGACTTGTTCGAGTATGTTTGATAGTAATAAGTCAACTTGTTGGTCCTCGGAATTACCAACTTCTCATGGCTCCTTGAACTCTTAACTGCGATCTTCTACAAGCTCTCAGAGCAATTACAAACTGTAGCACACTGCGGCAAGTTTCTTTAAACTTTGCCCAGCATCTTTATTAATTTTCTAACTTTAAACACTTTTATTTATGCTTTTATCATCCCAAGGTCCCTAGATATGCAATTTAACTTTGTACTCAATCAAATCTTTCAAGTTTAATTTCAATAACTTTGTTTAAAATAGAGGTGGACCACCTAGTTTGCGCAACGCGAAAATAACACCCGGATTAGATTTACTTTGTGTGACTTGTCCAGGGATATTTATTATTTACTAGTGGTCGCCCGTTGGTCGCAATTCGACCATAATAAATTTTAATATCTTGTTGCCTATCTGTGACCTTTTTTCATAATCATCAATATATTTGTTGTGGGTGTCAAATGCATGGTAAAGTGGGTAATGTTTTAGTTAGGTATTATGCATGTTTAGTCATTTTTGCAATTCTTTTAAAGTACATCAGAGAATAGAGGTGTTGTAAGTTTGACTTCTTTGTGTGTGTATGTGTCAGTCTGTGGCATCGTAGTTCCCAAACAATTGTATTGCGTTGTTTCAACCCCCGACGCTAAGGGGTTTTATTAACCCCTGACGGAAAACGTATGTAACTACGTATGTCTGTGGCAATGTTTTGATAGTTAGACCGATTTCGATGCGGATATTTTGTTTGATAGCAGGCGTAATCAAGTTTAATATCGCCTTCGTTATATAAAGGTTTTGTTGAGGTTTCATTTAAAATATTTAATTTTAATATTATTATTTACAGCTTACAACGAATCAGATATGAAAAACGTATTGCCAACTTAGAGCCAGAATGATCATTATGTATCATTATTACTACCAGATAGGCACCAAGCTCCCTTCAAACCAAACCACGACAAAAGCGACCACCGCAATTTGGTGTTGTATATTTATTTTTAAGCCACAGAAGTTTTATTTTTTAAAACATCGCATTTATTTTACATCCTATATATGAATATGTATATTGTCTGAATCAAATAAGAATGGCTAATTCTACATTCACGTTCATTGAAGAACGAAATAAAAAAATACAGGCCAATTTCGTTCAAAAACGGCACGACGCATGTGGAGTTCGCAGTTAATACGAAACGAGCTCAGCCTATTTTTTCGAGTACACATTTCGTCACCGAAAATAAAACAAAAGGGGACTCATCAATGCAGAGACAAACGATCGTGCGATGTAACGGATCAAATTCAATTTGGAAGGTGAGGATTGAAAAGGGTCCAGCGGGTGCAAACGGGACGGAACAAAATGGGTCTTTGACGAACATGAAATATTTTCTCGATTGCAATATCAAAGTTTCATAACAGGTGCAATTCCTAGAATATTCTACAAGATATAATGCTAGTGAACATTGACAAAAGGGGTCAGGTTTTATAAGAACTCTTTTATTTGGAATTGAAGATAAATTAGGTTTTTTTTTTCTTTAGGTTCTCTGTGGTCTAGCGGTCCGGGTGTTGGACTTGACTGCATAAGGTCCTGGGTTCGAATCCCGGGTCGGCCAACATAAAGAAAATTGGATTTTTCCAATTTTCTAAATAAAAAAAAATGTTGGTCTGGATTGGAATTGTGCCCGGTTGGGCATTACACACTATCACATTGAGGGACTTAGTATCTTCGGCTAGTCGTGGGTGCCTTGGTTGTACCTCTGCCTACCTCTTCGGGGATATGGGCGTGAAGATACTTTTTTTTTTCTTTTTAATATTATAATTTAAGTATATTCGTTCTATACACACTTTTTCGTAGTAAAACACTGTACTCATCCACTATACACTTTATTCAACACTTTACGCTACTCTTCAGCCAACCGGTTTCACTTTTTACAGTATTATCAGGTCTTTGAAACTTATGATGAAAAGGCTGTTTAAGTTTAACGTACAGTACATATTTGGTTGGATGTTACTGACGGTACCCACACATAAAAAAAGTTAACTGTAAACATATCACACCAATTTTTTTCCCCAAAAATAGGGATTACAGTTAGATTAAAAAGTGTCATTGTATTAAAAAAATAAAAATAAAATTATACGTCAACTTATAGAAAAAACAATTCAGAAAAAAATTAAAAATGTAAATGATGTCAAACGGTAAAAAATGTCAGAATATCGATACATGAGAATACTATAGTCGAATTGTCGAAAATATACGCATAAAAATAATTTAAATTTTTAAAAAATAGAAATAAATGAAATTAATATAAGACATAAATCAGATATAAATATTGAAATAAAATTAATTGTGAACATCTATCTAAATATTAATCATTAAAAATAAATCTTTTATCTTAAACATTTAAAAATTTAAATTGAGTAGCGGAGAGTTATTTAAGTCTAACTGAACCGGTTGGCTGAAGAGTAGCGTAAAGTGTTGAATAAAGTGTATATGTGTGTTGTGGATGAGTACAAGTATTTTACTACGAAAAAGTGTGTATACAATGGAATTCCACCAAGTGCCGACGATAGCAAGTATAGATTCTATATTCGTTCTTTTATTTTATGAAATATGTCTTTAAATCAAATATTCGGATTGATCTAGACCCATAGTAAGCAATGCTTGTGTAATGGACCTTAGTCAACAGTGATAAACATAGCAATACTTAAGGTAAATTTATTTATACCTAGACTTAAAACTATTGTCACAAAATCACATACCCACTGTCATAATAAAATCATAATATACCTACTGACATTTGTACTACTTGGCTCCTAGATTTATCTTTCGTTGCTATTAACGGACGTTCGTTCGTTCGTTTCGTTGTTATTAATTCGTATTATGGTCTACTTTTTGTTATTAACGGAGCGTATAACTCGCTACCACGACGAATATCTCGAAATTATTGAACGTCGTAAGTATTTACGCACATAAATGTCATACTTGACAACATAAGACTTCAACCATACCCTCAAACCAGAACACGAACTCTACTACATGTCAGGTCTTTCCTAGGTTAACTAGTAAGCAATTTCTTCTTACCCATACTTCAATTACATGCAAAAAATATTACGTCTTTTGTTACAATGAAGTATAAACAGAGTTTTTTTTTAAATACGAGTTTGAACAATTTTAAAATAAAATAAAAAGAAAGATGCCAGAAATACAACCAGTTCACCCATAAAAGGTACTTAAAGTCTCGCAATCTTATAGGTAGCATACCTTTCGCCAACCGTGCGCTTATCATACCCCTGGTAACGTTGTTTATATAAGAAAAGTCAAATAGACATTTTTGAGCTGCCCGACCTAGGGATTAGCGGAAGACTAGAACATAAAGACGAATGAATAAAGTAATTACTGCGAATACGATTTAAATTTTATTCCCAGATACAAAATATCAGACAGAGTTCTTAGTGTATGACTTTAAAGCCATTTATGGGTTAACCTAACATAACAGAAATTTTATTGATATCGCACAAGACAGAGCTATAAACTTTAACATATATCGGAAAAACATAACTTAGCAAATTGTACCAAGTAAAAATTTATACAACTTCTGATTACATTTTTGACTATGAGTTACAGTTACTGACAAATATAATTTTTACAATACAAGATAATCTTTACTTAATAATCCAAATAATTTTACACTCACAATAATTTGCCATGAGTTTATATGGATTATGTTCGGTAATTTACGTATCGAAACTCTTTTGCCCGAAAATTTAACCATCTCAGGTATCAGTGGAGGTTCTGTTAAAAGATTTCAAACAAATATATATCTTAAAAATCAATATATAAAGCATCTTCACGCCCATATCCCCGAAGAGGTAGGCAGAGGCACAACCAGGTCACCCACGAGCAGCCGAAGACACTAAGTCCCACAATGTGATAGGTGGCAAGCCTATCGCCAACCGGGCACATTTCCAATCCCGAGCAACATTTTTTTTTATTAGAAAATTGGAAAAACCCAATTTTCTTTTTGTTGCCCAACCCGGGATCCGAACCCGGGACCTCATGCAGTCAAGTCCAACAACTGAACCGCTAGACCACAGAGGCGATAAATCAATATATTACATCAATAAAAATCAATATAGGTATATTAATCAATTGGGTATGTCAGAAAGAGCATGAAAGTAGGATAAATGCGGTCGAAATGAGAGCACTACGGAAAATCTGTGGTGTAACGCTCGCTGACCGCATTCGTAACAGTGAGATCCGAGAAAGAGTGGGATTGAAAGAAAGTGTTGGTGTTAAAATGCGAAAGGGCATGCTCCGCTGGTTCGGTCATGTGGAAAGAATGACAGATGAAAGATTGACAAAGCAGATATACAATGCGAATGTGGATGGATGTAGGTACCCGGGGAGACCAAGGCTGACATTTCACGATCAGATCAATCGGATATTATCCGAGGGTGATGTCAAGAGTCTCCGAAACCGGCGTGTTTGTATGAAAAGGGTTATGAATGTGAAGGAAGCAAGACAGGTTTGTCAGGATCGTGAGGTCTGGCACTCGATACTCTCTGCCTACCCCGTAAGAGACTTGGCGTGAAGATATGTATGTATGTAATCAATATATTATTTAATATACCCGTGTGGGTACGTCATAGTTACAACACCAGCATTAGTCTCGATTGTTTCTTATATTTAGTCCATCCCGATGAATAGAATTTAAAATCAAAATAAAAATATTTTATTTGCATTAGAAAATGAGTGTTACAAATGTTTTTACAAAATATGTTAAGGCCTAGCATATTCTACCACATATGGTGTGCAAAATTTCATTAATTTTAATTTTTAAATTTAAATTTCATAATGACGTATATAAACACTAAAATGAAATAATTTCATTATAGAGTTATTATTAAAATTTTTATTGTACCATTTCATTATTATCTTATCTTCATATAATTTTATGAAAATATTTTTCATTTTCCCTATATCATCAATATTCATTTTATTAAACAAAAAAACATTTCACATTTGTTATATTTTATAATAATGATTATATCATTATTATAAAATATAACATTAATTTATAATAATGATTATATCAATAATTATCTAATCATTCAAACTCAATTTATATAATTCTACAAATCTTTATAAGTAACTAAAACAAGACTTCCAAGTGTTAGGATAATTTGTATTGTAAACAAAGTTCAGTATACAAAATACAATACCGTGCCCACAAATAAACTCATAACTTTTGCCCCCCATCACCTAAAATTAAAAG
Source organism: Calephelis virginiensis (assembly GCA_002245475.1). NCBI lineage: Eukaryota > Metazoa > Arthropoda > Insecta > Lepidoptera > Riodinidae > Calephelis > Calephelis virginiensis. The sequence continues at coordinate 149,568 of NJDC01029061.1, read as the reverse complement.
GATTAAGTTTGAGTGAAACTTTCACCAAATTTATTAATTAGGACTGAAGACAATTACTAAAAAACCTATTACTGAGTAATTATAAGATTATGTGGCACTCTCTTGAGTGACCAATTTACAAAGTGGTCACCTTGTACATATAGAGTTTCCTAGTAGTAAACCATTAAAGACAGATAATGGGCTATGAAAACCGACACTGCTGATGTGCAATAAATATACCCTAAAAAACACTGAAAAGACTGCCTAGCAACTTACAAAAAGTACTGAAAAGTAGCTGAAAAGATCACATAACATAAGGTTTGCCATGTAAAAAAGATATCAGATCTCATGTAGAGCCAAGCTCCTGAATTTACACAGCCTAACTCTACTGACCGTAACTTTACAAATTCTACATATTAGTAAAAATGTATGGCTTCACTGTTTCGTTCCTTACTTCAGAAACTAAATATTCGCATCAGTTTCACGACTCCACTTACTTAAATATGAAATCTGATATGAAATCTCTTTAAACCTTAAACATCTTAAATAGTTTCTATTCTTCGGGATGGACTAAATATGAGAAATAATCGAGATTATTGCTGGTTTTATAACTATGACGTACCCACGTCTATACTACACACGCGTATATTAAATAATATAAATAATTTTACTTACTTACTTACGGAGAGTTTATATATAGCTATACTCGCTAGCATCTTCGTAAATTATTTGTATGAAAACTTTCACCGGAGCCTCTACTGGTACCTGAGAAAACTAAATTTTCGGGCAAAAAGGGGTACAGATTTTGATATGTAAATTACCGAACATAATCCATATAAACTCATGGCAAAGTATTGTGTGTGTAGAATTATTTGGATTGTTAAGTAAAGATTATCTTGTATTGTTGTTGTTGTTTGACCGCCTCGTTGGTCGAGTGGCTAGCGTACTCGCCTAACTACATCGACTTACCGCGAGGCTCGGGTTCGATTCCCGACGGGGGCAGGCATTTGTGTGATGAACATTTAGACGTCTGCATTTCCGGGTCTGGGTGTTTATTAAATTTATTCTGGTATCTATTTAAGTATTTCTATGTATTAGTATCGTTGACTAACACCCATAACACAAGCATATAATTTGCTTACTTTGGGGTTAGATTCAATTAGTGTAAGTTGTCCAGGGATATTTATTTATTTATTTATTTATTGTAAAAATTATATTTGTCAGTAACTGTAACTCATAGTCAAAAATGTAATCAGAAGTTGTATAAATTTTTACTTGGTACAATTTGCTAAGTTATGTTTTTCCGATATATGTTAAAGTTTATAGCTGTGTCTTGTGGGATATCAGTAAAATTTCTGTTATGTTAGGTTAACCCATAAATGGCTTTGAAATCATACACTAAGAACTCTGTCTGATACTTTGTATCTGGGAATAAAATTTAAATCATATTCGCAGTACTTACATTATTCATTTTTCTTTGAGCTCTAGTCTTCCGCTTTGAGATACTGGGTTCAATTCCTAGGTCAGGCAGCTCAAAAGTGTTTTTTTTTTGAATTTTTGTATATAAACAACGTTTACCGGGATAGGATAAGCGCCTGGTTGCCGAAAGGTATGCTACCTATGAGGCTGTGAGACTTTTAGTACCTTCAGTCAATTGTGAGTGACCTGGTTCTATTTCTGACTTCTTCTTTCTTTCTATTATATTAAAAAATGTCCAAATTCGTATTGAAAAGAAAAAACGTAGTTTTTACTTCGTCGAAACAAAAGACCTCAGTATTTTTTTATTGTATTTGGAGTATGGGTTTGGAATTGCTTGCTAGTTAACTTAGTAAAGATCTGAAATGTTCGGTACCCCTAAATTCATAGCAATCACAGACTAATAAGAGAACTACACGTTAAAGAAATCTAAAATTAAGAAACACGGCCTGAATTCTAGAACTTTATTATTTACTCGTATAAATAATGTCAATCAGGTCAATCATTTGATCACCTCTGTGGTCTAGCGGTTCAGTTGTTGGACTTGACTGCATGAGGTCCCGGGTTCGAATCCCGGGTCGGGCAACAAAAAGATAATTGGGTTTTTCCAATTTTTTAATAAAAAATGTTGCTCGGGATAAGATATGTGCCCGGTTGGTGATAGGCTTGCCACATATCACATTGTGGGACTTAGTATCTTCGGCTAATCGTGGGTGCCCTGGTTGTGGCTCTGCCTACCTCTTCGGGGATATGGGTGTGAAGATACTTATAAATCAGGTGTACGTGTTTGTTACACGTACACCTGATGACAAAACAAAAAAAAAGTCGTTAATATTTTTAGCATTTATTTTAGCTAGCTGTCGCCCGCGACTTTGTACTGACTGAGTTTGGTGCCAGGTCCTAAAGATTCTGAACGGAATAGCCTGATATTTTTTTTTATATTATAATGTTGTCTTCGATCTCTGATAAGTGTGTCAAGTTTAAATATAATCCGATCTTTGGAATTGGGTTAAAAACACATTCAATAATAGTAAAGGCGCATTAGAAAATGTTGTCTGTAGTCATATATACACACGCTAATAAGTTTAGTGGCCGAGTAAAAATAACAGTAAATTTATATACATCAAAGCGAAAATGTAACAAAACGTCCCAAATATATCACAAGACGTCGGATTGTCCCTGAAATTGACCCAAGGCTGCCAATAAATACCTTTCTCTCGAGACCTTTGCGGCATTTTAAAATTAATTAATGAGAAAGAATTTTCCACATAAGACTGCTGTTCGTCAGGTTAAAGAATATATGGGTACTATCAAGTTTCATTGCAGTCGGCTGAGACGCATGACTCGCACTTTATTTACTGAAAGAAAATTGGAGTACTCAAGTACAAGATGTTCACAAAATGGTGACTAGACCATACAATTTGATTTAAGATTTAACTGTCAACTCAATCTCGCTTTGTGAAGCATTTCCACCTAACCACAAAAAAAATTAGACCCCTATTATACTAAACACTGTCCAACAGTTTAAAATACAGGCAGTCTTTAGGTGGAAGTTAGGTGAAAAATATTGAGTCTCAAGCGTTATATCAGGGTACTATCGTATTTAACAGAATACGTATCTTGTATTACTTTAACGTTAGAATGTTCCCAAGTCTAGAGTGCAGGCTAAGAGGAAATTCTAATTAAGTTAACTAAGCAGAACGGACCCAACAAGTAGAGCTCGGACAGTAATGTAAAAGCACATTTTCCTAGCTTCTACACTTTACATTGGCAGTTTCAGAGATTGGATCTATTAGAACTGGATTTACAAATAAAAAAAGTTTGTTATAAATGGAAATGTGTTATCAAAAAAATTACATTTTTAATGTTTCTAAAAGTAACATATATAAAATATAGAGCACACATAACTTAAGAACCGCAAAAAAATATAAAATCAACTTAAATTTTAATAATAAGTAGTCTGAGTAAATCTTGATTAAATTCAACTTCATCTTGTAATAAACATAAAAAACAATAAAATTGAGAGCCTGCATCAAATATTAATTCAAGATATATTGTGCTATTGTTTGCACTATAAGTTTAATCTTAGAGACAAGGGCATCGACAAAGAGGACGAGGAGGGGCAGCTTTCCGTCCCCCACAAGGAACTCGAATGAATTCACCAATGCCATCATTTTCACCAAATAAGTAGCAATTATCTTGTGAGTCACACTGAACAATCTTACTTAATATTTAATAACATGTAGGTATTAGGTACTCTTCTCTTCCGTGCACAACGTTTCTGGTGGTTTTATCAAAAAGGAGGAGGAGGAAAGCAGAGGAGGCAGACTTTATGACGGCAGGAATAGATAAGGCAGTCATAAAACTCTGGGCGAGTCGCTGCGAATCTTTACCACCTAGACAGATGTCACGGTGCTAGTGAACATAAACCTATACTCGCCTTCTACGAGCTGCCTTGCAGGAAGGCAGATGGTCTATTCTGCAAAGGAGCCCGGGCAAATACGTGTTCAACGTGGTCGTGTAGTCTTTTACGCTGGACTCTTCTTTTCTTTTCTTTCTTTAGGTTTTGGCCTTCACGT
>NJDC01029061.1:129880-145018 GCA_002245475.1 Calephelis virginiensis | reverse complement strand
ATTGTACAAAATGCCACCAAAATTGACCAATTTCACTCAATATCAACACGAAATTCAATAATTATGAAAAAACTTCGACCATCTTTTCTCTCGATGGCGCCAAAACTCCAACGCTGGACTCTGTACCTTTGTTGTTACAATGAGATATGAAATGAAACGCCGCATATGAAATACTTGTACTACAAGTCAAAATCTTCTGGTTCTTTCGAATTTTCATAATTTGTATTATTCTGTCTCCGTTTAAACGCGCTCCCCCCTGGCAATTCCACTGCTTAAATAGAGAGCATTCTAGGTACAAGTCATCGAGTACAAGCTACAAGGAACTTTGGCGACTCATGTTTTGCGGTAATAATTCACAACGCTTCCCCTCTTATGATGAGTACGACAAATGGAAACGGAGCTGCGACGGTGAGATAAAGAAATTATACCACTGCATGTAGACATGTTTTATTACTTCTCGTTAGTGCGGAATAAGAATGACGGCGACATATAGAAATAGTCATAACTCATCATTACGTAATTTTTCTAGTTTTCGTGGTCATTCCTCATAAATGAAAGTCTGAAGTGAAAATTGAAAATGTTTAGGAAAATGATACTTAGATATGCAAAAGCACATTTATCATATAAAAGGTTCCAATTCTATATATTAGAATCTTGTAATGAAATAAAAAAGGCATCGATCACACATCCCAATAGACGCCGCATATAAGGTTCGTGTTGGAACCGTGTTGGGTTCTGTCAACACATAAGTGTAATTGTTCTATTACTTAAAAATATATGAACAGTATCGACCAGGTTCGTGACCTGTAAACATTGTTGAGTTATTGTATAAAAAATAAAATAATATATATAAAATGACTATTTGTTCAATTACATGGTACGGTAAAGACAGCCGCACTTTTACCAAAAAGCACCGCAAATTACCAAAAAGATGGTACAACTTTCCGTAGGTTAATAAAAATAATAACATTCATAATTACATTTAAAATTATTTGATGTTTATCGGAGTTCATCATATACTGGTCAGTCGTTGTTAGATGCGGTTTTATATCCCTTTATTACACATGTGATTTTCAAGCTATCACTTTCGTTTGCATACAGCTAGTTATGGACTACTGTGCAAATCTATTATATCGATATTTTTATTTATTTATCGTGAATAGGGTCTAACCGGTCTTGTATCGGTATGGTATGTTGGTACCTATTTATGTATTTTTTGGATAAATTTAAGCACTGACATAAACAATAAAAAACTTCTTACTCTGGGTACTTTTGAGTTGGCTTCTGGATAGTTACTCTTTTTCATGTGAGAGGTCAGCGAACAAGCACACGGCTCTCGTAATGGTAACAGATAATCATGGCCTATAGATGTTATCATAGCCCATTGATGTTACAGGAGCGTTGCTGTCCTACGGTTTGAATGTAAGGCCTATTGTTCAAATCTACTGGCTTCCCTACCATCCGAATCGGAATGTGACACTGTCATTATACCGGCAGGAATAGGAGGCGGTGGAAACTACCCAGGGAAGTTGCTGCACACCGTGTTTATCACCAGTATTCTTGTTGACAATTACCTGTTTTACCTATGCTCGCCTCTTACGAGGTGCCTGGCAGAGGGGCACGTGATCTATTTTAGTCAGCGGACCCGGACCAACACGGTAGAAAATTGAAATTCTAAACTAAACGCGGTAGAGGGCGCTCTTATTTGAATAACTCATAAATGTTGCGACGATTTTATATATATATATTGTTCGTATTAAATATGTCTCATCCCTAATTTTACATATCTGTTTTTTTTTTCTGTTTTTAAATATGACGTGTTGTCATTGCAAGGGCCAATAAGAAAGGAGTTCCTCGCTTCCCCGCACCTCAGCTATTTGCCAGAATTGTTTCAAAGCAAAATTATAAAGAATAAGCGTCTATTAGGATGTGTGGTCGATGAAAAAAGGTAACCAATGTCAGGTATTTTAAAACGACACAAAGAATTACTCGATAAATTTGTGTGAAATTTTAAAACCATGCCTACTAACCTACTAGCTAAAATGAAAATTTACAATAACATTTCTAGAATATTTTGTCCTGGATGTCGATTGAAGACATAATCGTCATTGTTCATAGCTCAATTAAGATTATTAAACGTTTGGACGCGAAAACTCAAGGTCCCCTTTCAACTCTTACTTTCACTTCGCAGGGTATGTGGTACTAGACAACTGAGTGGAGTCAACAAATCGATCGAATAACAACAAAATGCCGTAAGCCTTGTGGGTACCCATGTAAAGACTTTTGACTTTTATGTAATCTAATTATAAAAAGACACACAAACGAGAAAGAAAATTTTATTTACACACAAATATTTATACCACATTTATACATGTACAAAAACAATGTAAGTATAACAAATATTGCGCCAAGAAATGTTTATATGAAAAGAAATTCTGCATACTCGTATTTTCTTCCAAATTTTCTATTTTTAATTTGCTATTAAGTACCTACAGGCATTTTACTACATCACTCAGCTACATATACATTATACACATATCATTGTATGAACAAAGGCCCTTTGATCTTATTGCTAATGTAACTAGTCTCACAATGCCGGAATACGAAAATATCCTTCCAACGACCACACACTATACTTTTCAAACATCTGACACAAATAAAAAATTACAACTTGCAAGAAAGGCTTACACAAAGCCGTCTGAGACGGTGAGGTATGCCCGAAAAAATTAATGATTGCAAAGAGTAAAACGAAATCTTAGGAGAAACGAGCTCCACGTCTTTCCGAGTTATAAAAGGTAAGAAAGAACTTGCATTTAGTGAATACCTATTCACAGTTGTAAATCCAGACCGCAACCCGCGTGTTCTGAGTGCTTTACGAATGAAACCCCTTTGAAGGGGTTTTACTTTTTTCGACAATCAGACTTTTTAATTTTTTTTATAAAACCAACCTTTGAGAGATACTTACATTTTGTTATAAATCTTTCTTTTCAAGATCTGATTTATGAATAGCATAAGACAGTATTATACGAATAGAGCGCCACTTACAAAAACATAACTTACATGTGCTGCGCTGTAGTTGCGCAAGTCTGACCTGCCTATGAAGGGTTCCGTAGTAGCAAACATATATTACAGGTATGTTATATTGAAATATCCCATAATACTATTAGTGAAAAGCAAAAAATAACCTTTTGTTTTCTTGAAAAATAAGTATAGTATTCGTTTAAATGACAAAAATACATTTTCAGTTTTCGAAAGGTGGAAGAAAAAATTTTGACCACTTCGGGATTTTGTCTCTCACACGATTGGTTTTGAGGATAGAATGTTTTAGGTATCTCAATGTAGTTTTTAAGATCTATTAATGAACATTCCACATAAGTAAGAATGATAAAAAAATATTGGTTGGAGGGCACGCCTATTATTGTTTATGTTGTTTGTATACAAAATATAAAGTGGTTCATAGAGTACGTCTCCCTAACTTGTTCTTAACTACTTAGTTTGGGATTAAAATCAGTGTGACTTACGGAAGAACGAAAAGAGTTATATATCGAATACGGGTGATATTTTTGTCCGTCGACTACGAAACGCCAAAACAATAAAAAATAGTATCCAGTAAAACTCACACGATTAACATTTAACTTTAATATGTTTCCCCATGTTGATAAAGTCATCTGTGTAGAATAGACCATTTGATTCCTAATAGGCAGCTCTTAAGAGCTGAATTAAGGTCATTACGAACAAGACCACTGGAAGTAGAGGGCTGTGCTGCAACTCTTCCGGGTCTACCACCTCACTTATTCCTGCAGCCGTAATAAAATTATCATGTTCAAGTCCGGAGGGTAGGGAAGCCGGGGTACTTTTACAATAATTAGCTTAACACCTCGGCCAAAAGCCACCTACAACATTTATAGTATCTATAGACCAAGGCTGTCTCTTGTCACCAGGAGAGCAGTGTGCTTGTTCACTGTTTTTTCACATAAAATAAAAAAAAAATTTTAAGTCTCAAGTCGCAAGTACCAAACTCCCATCTTCGATCGAACGGAGTGTAGAATCAACACATAATTCGTTTCTTTGTTTTTTGAAATAGAATTGAAACATGTCAGAAAAATTAAAATATAATAACTTAATATTCAGTTATGTAGGTTTCAATTTTTTAATGTATTTTTATATTTTGTACCAGACACTAGTAATTAATATATTGTTACCCTATTTTTGTATGTGAAGAGACAGTGAACAAGTAGGTACACGGATCTTCTGATAGTCCGTGGCTTACCGAGGTATTAGGCCAATTGTTGTAAAAGTCGACCAGCCACCCTAACTTCGGACCAGAACGTGGTATTGCCTTTATGGTAGTAGGAATATGAACCCGGACAAGGTGCAGTACGGCACTCAACCACCATTAAAAAAAGTATGCTGAAATTCAACAATAAAAGACTTAAAAACTGTCACAAAACAAAAATAAGTTTATACTCATTTCAACAGTTGATGAAACGAACGTTCCTACTTAATTTAAACAACTGTTAACACTTCAACTTATCTAACTAAACTTTTAACTGTGCCCGAGCGGGGTTTTAAGACCTTTTACTGAACGCTTTAGTGAAATTCTCAAGATCAAAAGACTTTCCAAGTGGTTGCTTGAAATTTCCATTATACTTGTTCAAAGGTAAATTTACATTACCTAGATGCATATTTGATTCTTATGTTTAAGCCGTCAAAAGCATTTTGCCAAAATTTCAACAATTTTAATCATATTACCATTAAGATAACTTTAGGCTATTTTATGTGAAAATCATTGGTATTACTTGTTTAACGAGTTAATGGAAGATAGGCTTTTTACCTAAGCTTATTAACCTTTAAGGCTTTAACTTTTTATGTTGTAAGATGATATACAGGCAGTCAGCTCTTCTGGTGGTAAAATACTTCTTACCAACCCTCTTATTAGACATTATTTAAACCGAAAGTTTTATGTGAATAACTGTCACCTAGAGAAAGTGTTGTTATACTTGTCTGTCACTTTGGTCGGCATATTAGGTGTTCGCGTCTATCGACTGTTCTACCCACCAGCAAGGAACTGACGCCATACCGCCACCACTACCTACTAATAACTTTAACATCATCACGACTCATGATCAATGAGGTATTGTAAACTAGAAGCAACATATTTATTTTTGTTCCCAACTGCACAAAATATCCAAAATATAAAAAAGCGAATTCAGCAATATATTTAGCAACTCCAGTAAGTAAAAACTTACTTTCTACGATGCTATCCAAACCAGATGACGATTTATGTTTAGTACAAGTGATATATAGTGGGTAATGAGTAATTCTAATTACTTTTGATCACTTAATCTTCTAAATAAGAATTTCCAGGTCTTAGTCCATTAGCTTATACTAAATATCTCTAAAAATAAGCTCCATTACTATTGTGGACTTGAGAACATAAAAAAATTAGAATAATACAATAAACAGTGTAATCATGTAACAGTGTAATAATGTCATTTAGTAAGTAATTATTTTCGATAATATATACTTTATGTGGCAATGGGCTATCACATGGCTTAAAATAATAAGAAAATGTTAGTTTACGTAGAGTGGAGAGGTAGGTGCCAACGGCTCATTCGAATTTCTTTAGCTTTCAGCAAGTAAGGCACGTTTCAGTTTCACAAATCTAATTTTTCGTCCCAGAGGAATTTCTTTTTGAAAACTATCGGAATACCATTCGGGCCGGTATTGCCAATTCCGTTGAATGTTCTATCTACTATAAACTTTTTGTTTGAACGAGAGTCGGATGTATCGTCATGTTACTTTCAATGATTTATTGTAATTTCTGTATATTTAAACAGTTGTAATTTTCATTCATAGGACGTTTTTCTCTCTTGGCACTATAAGCAATTTCATATATTACTTTTTAAGATATTACGTAACATACTAGCCAATCCGGCGAACTTGGTATCGTTTGACAGTAACAGCTTACATTTTGTATGAGTTTTATTATAGATAAATGAATCCCCATTTCAAGTCGTTATCGCCTCACGCTTGATTGGATTAACCGATTTTGCTTATTCTTTTTTTGTTATATTGGTTTTTGTAGGATAGAAGGGTTATATAAAGAGAAAGGTTGAGAAAATCGCAAGGAAAGTGGGTAAAACCACTCTTTAATTTTGTCTATACAAAAAAAACCGTAAAAGAAAGAATATAAAAAATGGGTCTCAAAAAACGGTCAGCAGAACCCGTTTTAAACGTTTCTAGATTTTTTTTGTCTGTTTGTTTCCCAGCCGCGATTCACGTTGAATCTACTATTCTGATAGTGATGACTTCTACATAAATAGTCCCCCGATCAATCGCACATAATATTATCCATCATACGTGTCCTACGACAGAGCAAAAATATTACTAAAATATTTTTAAATTTACTTTCTCAAAATTTTCTTTATTTTTTTTAGGCTAAAAATTTATTGAATGGTCCTCGTATGTGTATAATGAAGTTGTTACAAAAATATTCAAGCATAAACTACCGTATAAAGTATGGAAATAATGGAAGGATGGAGGGTAAATATTGGACTAATATTTATAGAAATGAAATATATACATATATTATAATATTTAAGTTACAGCACTTATTTATATTTATTATTGGTCGCCCAATAACAATAAAAAAAATTGAACGTTATTCAATATAAATTATTGAAATATAATGTTCAAACATTATGTTTTTATTGTTAATAATTATCTTTTTAATAAGAACGCCATCTTCATTTATCAAGACCAACTGTTTTATTTTCAAACATTATAAATTTAGTTTGTGTGCCATATTACCTATGTGATATTTTATCATTTACCTATGTGATATTTTATTATTAAAAACACATTGTCTTTTCGTTGCCAACCTGGGAATCGAACTCCGGATCTTTTGAAGTGAATTCCAATACGGGATTGCCAGACCACAGCTGCAATACAAAATAAAAATCTAACTTTAAAACAAGTATAACAAGCCATTAAGTGTGCTCAAGAAGTTTCTTTCAATTATGTGTCTATATTGTGTCTTAAAATGTCTTAAGAATCCACTGCAGACGCCAAGAAGCAACAGTTCGTTATTTTATTTTGTCAAAACGGAAATTATTAGTGAAGTGTTTATGAGTACTTCGTTTTATAGAGATAATACTTTCTTTGTCTTGTGGGCAGAATTTTCTGAGAGTAAAAATAATGAATAATGATAAAAATAATGAACTAAAAAAGAACACAGAATAGGCAGACTCTAAATGAAATCAATAACATTACCTCAGAATTTCTACTCTTCAATGTCGTTCTTTGGTGGAATTCAATTGTATGCAGACTTTCCAAATAACACTTGTTTTATATAAATTTTGATCGCCTCTGTGGTCTAGCGGTCCGGCGAGGTCCCGGGTTCGATCCCCGGGTCGGACAACAATAAAATTAAAAAATGTAAGATTAACGTTGCCTAAGATTGGATATGTGCCCAGTTGGCGATAGACTTGCCAGCTATTACACTGTGGGACTTAGTGTCTTCGGCTAGTCGTGGGTGCCCTGGTTGTACCTGTGCCTACCTCTTCGGGGATATGGGCGTGAAGACACTTTTTTATTATTTATTAGAAAACTAAAAAAAAAACACTCTCCTTGTTGGTCGGGGTCCGCCGAGTAGGCTATATGTGGCAGCTCGTAAGAGGCGAGCACTGGTTCAATTATAAGCCACTGATGGTAGAGTGATGAGCAGGAACTTGCCCGGGTAGAGATCCACCGCCCTACCTGTTCCTGCCGCTATAATGTCTTGCGTCATATTCCGGTTTGGAGAGTAGGGGAGCCGTTAGACTGGCACCATAGGCTATAATCCTCGCCGCAGGATAACGAAATGAGCTTTAATATCAAGCTAGAGACCTCATTAAGGCAAGGTCGACACAAAACCGCTTGAACGCATTCATAATATATTTTGAGATATAGGTGATAACTTATCAAAAGAATAGAACTATAGTGCTAATGGCATTGCCTAAATTTTGTAATAGTAAAGAAACTTCACGCCTTTTTCTCCGAAACTCTCCACCACCACCCAGGACAAGTCAAAGGCGTCAAGTTTCACAATATGAAAAGTGGCAAGCACATTGCCAACCGGACACCTAACCAATCTCTGGCAAACATAGTTGTATTAGTAAAATGAAAAACACATTTTTTTATATTACTCGACCCGGGACCTCGTGTCAATTTTAGTCCGGCGTCGGAGCGCTAGACCACAGATACGAATAATATTTGTGAATACGTAGGTACAGAGCTAGCGTTGAGCGTGGACGCAGATTAAAATGCCCCGAGCGCCTATTTCCTTCCCGCGTTTCTCACCTGGTAGTAACTCATATAGCCTTTACATTTGATGTTACACTTAAGCCGACCGGTGTCACTTTTTAAATCATCCTCTGGGCCTTACAACTAAGATGAAAGAGAACTAAGGGTCACTCTATTTTATTTAACACTCCACATTTATCAATATTAATTGTCATCTCCTCTATAAGAAGAGTGCATCACCTGACGGTTAGTGATAGTTGACACAGGCATCAGCAACATTAGGAGTATAAAGTGTTGCGTTGGCGAACTTTCAGGACTTTCAACGAAGGGGGTTTGAACTTTGTTTTGAAAAATGTTGATTGGTATACAAAAACCGCATGGTATGTTCCTAATGACACCCTGGCGCCGCACCTCCGTGCGCGCAGTGAGCATCCGCCGAAGCCGACAGGAGTAAGCAAGCCGTTGATATGAACCGGGCGGAATATTCGTACGTAGTACTCCAGCATCTAATCAAAACCATGATGTGCGGAACAAATAAGCGTATACTCATCTCGTGTGAGTAACCTGCCGTGTTGGTCCGGGCTCCTTTGTAGAATAGACCATCTGCCTTCCTTGCCAGGCAGCTCGTAAAAGGCGAGCATAGGCTCACCGTCACTAACACCGTGACGTTTGACTAGGTGGTAGAGTTAAGCAGCGACTCGTCCGGATTAGTACCATCGTCTTACTTATTCCTGCCGCCATAACGTCATGACGTGTTCCGGTTCGGAGGGTAAGGTAGCCGGTAAACTTACTTTTGCTCGAGGCCAAACATCCCGGCCTCAGGTTGGCAACGCACCATTACCACCTTTGGTGTCTCTAGGTGACGTGAATTTTTTTAACATCAGGAAATCCGTCTGCTTGTTTGCCTTCCAATATCATAAAAAAAAGGAAGAGATTTCCAATTCTACTGTATTGTTTATTCCATTTTTTGTATGTTTGTTACGCGATAACTCAAGAAATACCGGACTAATTTTAATGCGGTTCGGGTGTTGGACTTGACTTCATGAGGTCCCGAGTTCGCTTCCAGGGTCGGGCAACAAAAACAAAAATTGTTTTTTTCCAACTTTCTCATAAAAAAAAATGTTGCTCGGGATTGGATATGTATTTTCGGGATTGGTTGGCGATAGGCTTGTCACCTCACATCACATTGTGGGACGGTTAGTCGTAGTTGTGCCTCTGCCTACCTCTGCGAGAATATGGGTGTGAAGATATTTTTTTCTTTTATAACCCGATTAGCAATTTTTAAGTTATACTTAAAAATAAATTGTAGTAGCGTGTTAAAATGTGATAATTAAATGATTGGAGTCTGTTTTCGACAGTTTGACACAGCTTGAAATATGGTGGACACAGATGAAAGATTGACAAAGCAGATATACAATGCGAATGTGGATGGATGTAGGTACCCGGGGAGACCAAGGCTGACATTTCACGATCAGATCAATCGGATATTATCCGAGGGTGGTGTCAAGAGTCTCCGAAACCGGCGTGTTTGTATGAAAAGGGTTATGAATATGAAGGAAGCAAGACAGGTTTGTCAGGATCGTGAGGTCTGGCACTCGATACACTCTGCCTACCCCGTAAGGGACTTGGCGTGAAGATATGTATGTTGAAATATGGTTGATGAACATCATAAGATCACGATAACATATTTTGTATGGATATTGAAACAGGCATTTATACGAAATCATTTTAAAGATTTCTTGAGGGAAAATTTAATTTACGAAAAACTTTATGCAGAATTAATATATAATTGTTTAAAATACTTGAAAATCCGTAACAAAAGGTGGATAATCAAGGGTTGGGATAAGCGGGATTTGGGCAACAAAGATAAACGTAACGCGGATTTCGTAAAATTAACACCTGATCCAATTATGTTAATACAGGCACGTTTAGCCTCACATGAGGTTTGGCCGCTCTCGCCGTAATCTCGCTAAATTGATAGATCTTTGATTTTGACTATCTTAAAACATAACATAATCGCCTCAGTGTCAAAGTTGATTACATGAGGTTTAAAAAAAAGTTTGTCGCCTCTGTGGTCTAACGGTCTGGTGTAGGACTTGACTTCTTGAGGTCCTGGATTTGAATCCGGGTCTAACTAAGAAAGATAGAAAATATATATTTTCAATTTTTTAACAGATGTGTGTCCGGTTGGCGATAGGCTTGCCACTTAGGTCTTCGGCTAGTTGTGAGTGCTCTGGTTGTGCCTCTTCGGGGATTTTATGAAAATAAAAGTTCGTATAAATTTTCTTTATTATCTCTCATTATTTGTGTTTAAAAAGACAAGAAAGTATGGTTTGTTTGTTTTTCATCTCTCTATCAATTATATCCCAGGAAAGTAATGAATTTGTTTACAACTTGATTCATAGATTATATCTTGGAAATGGACAAAGTTTATTTTTAGGTAGTACTACTATAGGTAATTTAATATTTCTTTGCTAACAACTGAAGTAGTACAATTGGGTAGTAGTAAGATGGATAGTATAATATTTTCATTCTTACAACTTACAACTGCAGTAATAATAAGGGCAAATAAGTTACCCATGTTACAACTATAGTATCTTGGTAGTAAAACGGGCAATTTAGTATTCCCCTTCTAGTAACACGGGCAACAAAGGAAGTTAAATATGTCAATAACAACAAAAAAAATGGTAGAGTTCTGTGCGGCAACTTGCACAGGTAGAGATTCATCGCTTTACCTTTTTCTTCAGCCGTAATTACTTTGTCATGTTCCGGTCTAGAGGGTGTGGTAAGTGGACTTGCACAATTGGCCTAAAACCCCGGCCACATGAAAGCAACGTACCTCCAATATCTATGGTGTCTATAGACACAGTTGTCCCTGACAGTTGTAAGTTGCCACGGTTGTCAAGCTTATATATAATTTCTTAATATTAACAAATACACCTCGTCTATACATACCAAAGGCAGTATTGATATGTTAAAAACCTGAGACTGGGATGTTAGGCCTATTGTGAAAATCTACCGGCTACCCTCCTTTCCAGACATTATAAAGATAAGAGTCACTATAGTTTAATATTTTTTAGTTTTAATTAATAATTAAGTATACTTTATTTTCATAAAAATATGAAACATCAAATTCAAAAATGAAATAATGAAAATATTCATTAATATATCCTTCCAAAATCGCAAAATTCGCTATTATACAACTATAAACCGAATAAAGAGACATCTTTCGAATATTACTTGATACCAAATCATGAAAATTGGTAATTTAGAAGACATAGTATTAAAGTAGAAAAACTGGGAGGGTAAGACTGCAAAAGAAAAACTTCCTTAAAATAATAAAAATATAAGCTATCATACTCTATAAGTAATAACCTCCTTTCGATTTATTAGTGCTAGATTGGTTCTTAGTTGTTTTTTGGCAAGATTAGGCTTCATGTTTACTCTTAGAAATATTCGACTTAAATTTAACTATTTTAACAGTTTTAGTTCAGTTGTTTTCACAGGTATACGGGTTAATGACAATGACAAATATTTTCAATTACAAATGAATTTTAAAAGAAATCATTGTGTGAAAACAAATATTAGGTCTTTTTCAAAATTTTCATGCTTTTTTTACGACTCAAGAACTACAATTCCTCATTCTACATTCATTATCATTCAACTGTTTACACTTTTATAAGGCTTTTCCAGGTACATAAGAGCTACTTTAATTTTAAGGGCGCTTTGTGCATAGACACCTTTTGCATTGTTCATATATTTTGAAAATGAAAACTATCATGGTTACAAAAATATAACTTTAAATATATTTTGTTGATTTGGGCCAAATTCTAATCATCGTTTTGTTTTGGAAATGACTCTGTAACGTAACGATTTAGGATAATATGTTGATTATAATACTTTTGTGTTTGTACATCATCATTATTTGTAAGAATTATCGTGCGCTGCCATATTATTGAAAAAAAACACAAAATGGCAGCCGGGCACAAAGCCAGGCCTCATACAAAAAGTTCAATCCCCTTTATTTAATTGCGGAATACGTGTGTTAAAAAGATATTTAAGATATAATACCAAAATATTATACTACAGCGTTTATATCTAAAGAAATTAAATATTTAAATCCATTTTAACATTTAAATCATAGACCTTATTTATATATTTAGTAAATATTTTATTTATGTCTTCAAGAAGTATTACAATTTACATCTCAAATTCATATTTTAAAGGTAGATTAATTTCAACCATATCAACTGTACATTATCACAGTTTTCAACCCTACAGCAAAAGAAACGGCAAAACAAACTTCCAGGCAACCTGGCCTATAATCTATTTGCCTTTACGACCACCTGCACCGTTTCCAAACCTTGCAAGTCAGGAGAAGAAATGGCGAAACAAACTCCTCGGTAACCATGATTTCTTAATGTTTAATTTCATAGTCCCTGATCGTTCTTACCTGAGTTGAGATATGCCCTGAAAAACTTTAGGATTTTATAAGATAACGACTGTTGGGGCGTCGTGAGCTCTTGATCAATTAATGATGTTGCAGGTCTGAAAACAGGATAGAAATTTTTTTTTCACATAGACCATATAATCAGTACCTACTTTTAACGCGTATATATTAAAAAAATCTTCCATGTTATCAAAACATATGAAATATTATTTAGATAGATAAAAGAATACACGTCATATTATCGTTTGATAATTTCTCATTTTTTATATGGTCATTTAGTACTTCGATAATAATATCGTACCTGCCAACATTCATACCACTAGACTACTTTTAATAAAATTAAATTTGCACGCAGTTAGATGCCCCAATTCAAACATAGGCACGTTTTATACTTGAATGAAATCAACCAGCAAAGGACTATAATGAGACGTAAAAGTTTCTAAGATAATCGTAACTATTCTACGACGACGAAATCGCGAGTAAATAGCTAGAGAAGAACAAGTAAATCACACATCGTACGTAAAACGGTTCATCCTCCTCAAAAGCCTGAAATTAACTACTAATAAATACATGAAACAAAAGCAGACAAAGAGAACAATAAAATCTAAACTAACTATTATGACAGAGCTCTTTGATAAAAAAAATCACCTTAATCATAAAGGATTTCACTTCGACACTTCTTATCGAAGAAAAAAGGTTCAGAAAGATTTTAAGAGTATTTACCTTAAAAGAGCCAACGACATACGGCTCCGAAAATATTGTCCATAATTTAATCTAAGGAAAGGGTATATCTATTTTCCGGGTGTACGCGCACCAACGGTTTTTATTGAATGGGACATCTCTATTATTCACATTCACTTTGACCGCAATAAAAGTGGATTATGAAATTAAGGTGTGATTATAAAAGGTGAGTCTGCTTCGTCTAAATACCATTTGTCGCAATAATAACCCTTTTACAAAAGAGGTCACTGAATTTTTGCAAGATACAAATTTTGTGCAATCTACAATCTGAATTGATGGAATCTTGCTTATATATTTTGGCTGTATGTGTATTTTTTTAAAAAAAACATCAACGTTTGTTTCATACCAATGCTTTAGTGCTAGGTCTGTTACATTTTAAAAATAGTGAGAAACAACATGTACCTAACCAAAGACTCAACATTTACAAAAATAATGTGTATTGCATGTCCATTCGTATATACAACCCGATTCCTGATCATCTTAAATCACTTCCATTAAATAAATTTCGAAAAATAGTATTCAACTTACATTTAGAGAAAACATACAATAAATAATAAAGTAATACTAATATGATGGGTTGCCGGGGAGTTTGTTTTGCCGTTTTTTCTCCTGTCTGGCTAGGTTTGGAAACTGTGGTAGTTTTAATTCCTCGTATTCACTCGATGTATAACACGATTTTTTTTAATGAATGTAAATTCTTCTGAATATATAGTATTAATTTTCAAATATGTAATGGGAAATTACAGTTAGAATATTAACTTCTTTGAATTTTTCTCTCAGGGAATCTTAGGCCTAAGTTATAAATGGGTTGTATATTCGTATTCGTATTTACATCGCCAGAACTCCCACAGAGTAGAATTCCTTATGACATTATGCTGTAAAAATAGCTAAAGTAACCAATCTTAGCGGTGTCAACATCAGTTAACTGTTAACATTATTTTAACTGCTGAGTTTAGTCTTTTTGCGAGTTTTTCAATGTGCGTGCCCCATTTCAACTTTTTATCTATTGTGATCCCTAAAAATGATGTGGAATCTACAAGACCCAGCTTGTTCCCATTAAATTATACGCCTGTTGCTACTTACCTCACATTGGGCATTGAAAATTTAATAAACTAAAATTTATTACATTAAGTCCTTTTTTCATTCAAAAAGAGGATTATTTATATTAAACAAGTGTACAACTTTTGAAATCGCAGTATTCGTTTCGTCATACTTACCTAGTTACCTTTGCACTTTAAATAAAAGTGCATTGTCATCCGTGAACAGTACAATACTATGTTTATCTCTTACGTAGTAAGGTAAATTATTGATATATAAGGAACAAAAAAGGCCCCAGAATGTTGCCCTATGAAACACCCATTGTAACAGCACCTGTCAATTTTATACATTTAATCTCAACCTTCTCTCACTCAAATAAGAAATCAGAAGGTCGAGTGCTTTATTTTTATTATTAAAAAGGAGCGGCTTCTGCGTAGCGTTCATGATGAAATGAAATATACACAGCAATTAACTTATACTTTATAGGAATTCATTTTATTTTATTGTTACAAGTCAGATTCACACTACTCACATTCAAAAATAAAATTTCGCCATACAGCCAAAACGTATTTACCATCAAATTGATAATTATGATATTTTCATATTATATACGAAATTATTTA